>DWMG01003311.1:0-12061 GCA_018244855.1 Elbella merops
AGACGCCATTGTTTTGATCGTTGCAACATACCTTATCTAAACATTTTACGAGACGCGGTCCCGAGAAAGCGGCGACCCAAATTCGTGTTGAACAAATAGAGTCGCGGCAGAGCTTTGCCGCGCGTTGAAATTACACCCCAAGCGTGGGTAGAGACAGACGGTTAATTTTTGTAACCGCAAAAGGCAATCGGTCAGGCCCTCATGACCAATTTACTATACAAAGGGTTTCATTACATTGCAACGGTGTTTCGCGCCCACATTTTGACGATCGATCTCGCCCTCATCGGGGTACGCGCGCCGAGCGCCTGCGCCTACGCACCTCTGTGAATAATATTCCCGAGGTACGAGGCGAGTGTAAATAGTAGAGTACAAGAGTAGACCTAGGCGTACATATTTGTATCAAATCGGAGACATCTTAAAAGAAAGGCGGTCAAAAGTTCCTTCAAAAGACAAGACTGTTGAGGACCCAAATGAATGTAGAAGAGGCAAGTCTGACAAGTGCCAGTCGATGGGAATCCTTATTCTCTGCCTACCCCATGGTAAATAGACAATATAGGAGTGTTACTACGTATATACTAAAGCGAAGGCAATTTAAAATGTCACGTGCAATGATAGCACGACAGTATTACCGCAGACGTCACACGACACCTCCATTAAACACCGAAACACAAACACAGCGCCAAGAACCGCTCCCACCCGCCGTCTCGTGTATCGCATCCTTGGGCCGCGCCCCATAAACGATAAATTCCCATCAATACACCATCCATCGTCCACACCGGCGATACCACCGCCATATTGCACTGCCATTTAGATAACTTCAACAGTAAAAGTGCATTTTGTAAGTGCCTTATCACGAACCGTTTATCAATCAACTGTAAAGCTTTTACGTTACGTTTTCAACGTTTACGTTTATATCTGTATGTTGATTGCATGTATCAAATAAAAGCTTTTAATATAAAATTCGTTTGGCATATGGTATAATATTCATGATATACACAACAAACTAATTTTGAGATCTATAAAGATATTTGGCATTCGAAGCTCTCTGCCTGGCCCATAAAAGACCAGACGTGACGGTACACCATTAACAATAAAACATGTCCATTACACATGTTTATTGCCAGTCGCGAATACATCAACATTGTCATAATAATACGATAAAATGAAATACGTATTTTTACAAAATCATACGCGTACAAACATAATATACAACGCAACGTCGCCATAATCAAAGCTAGATAATACGGTACGCGAAGATATAATTTACGGAACGAACTATTAGATTAAGTCAATTGGTGAGATCAAAGAGTGGCTGCCGACCACGGCGCGCGCCGCACGACATGAAACGAACAGATTGCTGGAGATGAACACACGTACGCAATACGAGCATGTCGCGGCGCGCACGTGGCCGTGTGTTATTCCCATATTTCGTAGCTATGATATAAATATACTATATATTAGCAGTCACGTATGTTGTTTGTAGAGAATGTCTGTACGCAGTCCACCCTTTGTTAATATATAAGTAAAAGAATAAAGAAAGAATGAAATAAAATCGTAAATGACAGTAATGAATTAGAGGTCTGAATCCATTATTGGTCGGAATGGGCTAGTGATGAATGAGTGAGTGAGTGAATGAGTGAATGATATGAATTAATCAGATATTGAGTCCTGAGGGATGTTGAATCGGCTAAATCGACATGCACATATGAGGAGTGTAGTGAATATAGAAAGAGCAAGTTAGCTCTGTGAAGTGAGAGTTACGTAGCACTCGGTGCGGTCTGTCTACCCCGCAAGGGATCTGGCGTGACCATACATTAGTTAGTTACGAAAGCCCCGTTTTGCAATATAGGTACACACGAGTATATTGTGTAAGCGAAAGTAAGTCAGTTGTGATCATTGTAGGTATCTTTGATGTTCATACTTTTTATGAGAGTCGCTAATGAAAGCGACATTAGCGCGGGGAACACTAAGTGGTCGGAAGGTTCATTTTATTTTAGTACTTACAAATGCAATTTTGTTTCAGACAAAGAAAAATATATATGTATAATAATCGCCATTAAATTAGGCGTTATATGTCTACATTAATTTAATAACAATAAAAAAGAAACAGAGTTTCTCTACTTTACGTGCCCGTTCTGTGCTTTGGAGAAAACATTGGTGTATGTTGAGATTTCAATTGTTTTCGGATGTATGTTAAGAAATTTCTGTTTGTATATTTCTGTCTTGTAATATTATGTAACTACCAAAATGTTTGTTTTAATCTTTTAATTAATAATAGTAATGTACCATAATTTATATTGTAAAATATATCGTGTATTTTACCTTATAAAATCAATGAGTGTTGTGGTGCGGTTTGCGCCGTACTCATGTAACTTGAAACTGCTTGCCGTTTAACAGCACGTTATCTCTCAATAAATAAAAGTTACAAGTACCCGCCGTAAGCAAATAACAGTGCGGCTAATACAGATATTATCTAACATTAACAATATGTTTAATATTAATAATATAGGTAATACAAATTCTACATCACTAACATACGAGTAGTACAGGTGATTTTAAATAAATTTTAGACAAAACTAAGGTAATATAATGTGACTAAGGTAAAAATTATATTCTAAAAGGCCAACCAACGCGATAAATTTAAAAATTTTAAATATCGAACACGTAACAAGTCGGTTACGGTTGAGTGCTTAGAGTTGCATACATCAAACACATACGCTGCTAAACAAATTGTAGAGAATACATTGAATTGTTTTCTTAATCGCTCTCCGAGTCTCTCTGGTAGAGCATAAATATTATGCTTGGGGAAGGTATGCGTGATGGCGGCGGGCGTCGCTCGTCGTCGGTGGTCTGTCCGCAAACACTGGCCCAACCATTGTCCAACTTTATTGTCGTAAGTACCCACATAAGGAATTCTCGGACCATTACACCCGGAATTTTCGGCCCCCGGGCGCTCCGGGTCAGCCCCGGACGAGATTTATTTTAATAAGCATGACCAAATTTGTAATATCTCATCAATCGGTAATGAGAAAATGGCCTGACCGCGTTCTTTCCAAACGGAATTATTTTTAACAAATCATTTTCACAACTTCATACACAGTATGAAATCAATTTACTTACTTAAATAAAGCGTTAACAATTTTAATAAACAGAACAGGAATGTAATTGCGGCTAATATGATCATTTCTCAGAAAGAAGATGAACAAGTCCCATCGTGTGCGGCGCAAATTGTATGGAAATAAGCCGACAGCGTGCACATTCGTCCAGCGCGGCACAATATTGTCTGCGTCCTACAAATTGCTTCAAAACTCGTGCATTATTCAATAATCCCTTGGAATTTAAGTTCATCCAGATAGACATATACAAGACTGCTATTTGCATAACGGGCGCACTATCATTTTAATATAGTTTTTTATGATATAGCTACTTATCTTAACATTCACTTTGGAGTTTTACAGCGTAATTAAAGATTTCTTGTTTTCATTGCGGCAGAAAACGTTAAACCTCTCAATTAAAAGCTTCCACAATTACCGTAAAAAATCGTTTCGTGACTGACGCTACAAATCCTAAGCTGAGCGGTGCTTAACCACGTCAGAATCATAAAGTGTCACATGAGCCAAACGCGTCAAATAACTCTGAACTTTGTAGGAAAACAATAGGGAGATCTATCCTTTGTCTCTCGCCGAGATGACACCTTGAGGCCACGAATCCATTATGCATCAACATCTTCTGTGACATTTAGAAAATATTACCTGTGCCCGTGTGATGGAGTAGGTTTAGTAACATGAGGCGATATAAGTAACAGTGCACACGGATGTTTCCAGAACATTTCAGTTTCAAATTTAAACGGACTTCATAATAGTTGCGATTTGCATAGGTAAAAGGGTCTCTCGTTCTCTTTTGTTTTGCACGCTTGCTTCGTAAGTAAATCCGTCAATCTGTATCCTGAGAGATCTACATACTGTTAAAAAAAAATAGAGGCACTCTTTCTTAGCCGCTCAGGCTGAAGACATTACTTTCACGAAAGATTTGCAAAAATCTAATACTTAACTCACTGAAAGTGATTTAACCGCTATAAGAATATCATTAAATAAAATGATGACAAAAAATATAACAACAATGTGTGTTAAGTACCTTTGTGGACACTTTTAAATTATACTTAAATGTATGTATATTGCAATATTCTATTGGAACTTTCTAACTTAAATTTTCTAGTAGAACTTTCTAGTAGTGACTCGAAGTCTGAATTTGTGCCCAGTGTATGGCACTAGACTCACCACCTATTCCATTGTGGGACGAAAACATAACGTACCACTTCGGATATTACAAGCGTGATGTTACGTACGTACATAGCAGTATTTGGCAATAAGAAAGCCTGAACACAGCATGTGTTCCTGGAATCGTGTAAAACAGGCAGTCGCTATTTCAGTACAGCTCGTCATTAAGTAAGACATGACCTGCTTGGGATGATTGATAGAATACATGTTTATGCATTTTTGGATGCGCACAAAAAAGAATTATATAGGTATGTACTAATGAGGTACGAAGTTATTCAATATAACTTAGTTATAGTTAGTTAAGTTATAGTTGCGCAACATACATCTTTATTCTTTTATGCTTATCTGTTCAAAACAACTTCGCTGTGTAAACTATAAGTAAAATAAAAAAGCTTAATATACATATAAATAACATTAGTATAGTCTGTGAGTCCGTTCGTTGTGCGTTCACGACGTAACCCCTGAAATCATTTGCAGAAATTACCTCAAGAAATTAAAATTTGTACAAAGTTGCAAGCTAGTTATGCTGCCTTTTGGATAAGCACACTCTATTAATGTCAAGGCAAGTGTAGTCGTTTTACACCTATACAGTACGGTATACGAGTTAGTATATAGCACAGTACATATCTATCAGTATATTAATAAAGAAAAGGTCGAGTCACGAATACATCGCGTCGTCCGATCTCTCATTAGCGGGCGCCAGAGATAGCCGCACTCGTGACTTGCGCATGTTCTTACACTGTGGCCGCCGAAATGACAATAAAACAGTCACTTGTATTTTAACTTTCAGGACAATCGCTTTTTCAGCTAAACGACAATATACTTTAGTAAGACATAGATGGACAAGAACAATGTCTATACATGTATATATCGACTTAAGTCACGTACGTTTTTCGGTATGGCTAAGTAGATTCAGACCTATACGAGGTCCTTCATCATGAGCTCCCGCCGATTGCAGCGAGGTCGCGGCGGAGACTGACTACGTGGCTGACTGACTGACTGGTAAGTGAGTTAAGCCGGTACCTACTATATAATCATGTATATAAACACCCAGAAGACCTTTAATAGTAGGGCAAAAAGGTTATAAATAACATCATTAGAAGTAATGAATGTTTCAATGTTACCAAACATTCTCATGTACGTTTTCAATGGAGTGGTTCTCAATACGTCTCCTCTAACGTATGCAAGTGGTTTCTCTGTACAAATAGTCGTTGAGCGTTGTTTTTGTATTCGATGACACAGCCTCAGCCGTTAACAGGATCCTCACCGCACAGTGGGAACGAGCGTTCGCCGAAAGCCATAAACCTTGTGTTTTACGCTGAATAAATAACTAATAACAATGTTCTACGAAGTGAAAACAAATTGAAAATGTCTTCTGGACGTTCGGCTTGTAAAACGGAACATAAACTGCATGCGGTCAGATGCGGTCCGCAATCGCTACTGAGTGTTACCGGCTTTCGAACAGAACCGCATTGGCGAAATCGCGATGCTACTTTGTAATGCGGAAACGGATACACGATGCAAAAGCAACATTATCATAATGATTTCTGTAACGATCCATTAATAATTTAAGGTTGAAGAAATAATCATTTATCGAGACATATACGAGTATGAATATGTACTATTTTTTTTTTATCGTCCCACTGATAAACACGAGCCTCTCAAAGTAAATATATTCGGGCCGTACATACTCTGCTACGTTGTTTAAGTGCACATTAGGCGATTGACGTGCCCAGTAGGACTGAGTGGGGAGGCTTAATGCTAAACCAGTTATCTATGCCTGTTACATTATTGATATAACTTGAATCGTTCCGATGTTCAATGGATTTTATCTACGGAACCAGCAATAAAACATAAACCGAATGTCTCTAACAACAAATCATTAGTGAATCTTTGTTATCTCAGTACACTGCTAGATATAGGCCTTCCTCAATGGGCGCCATTGTGGCCTGCCCTCGACTTGCCGCATCCAGGCTTCTGCGTGCTGTCTGCAGCCTCTCGCAGCTTGTCATTCCACCTGGGATAAGCCCTTGTACTAAATAAAAATTACATAGCTTTAACAGATGAGGATATATAGAATAGTAGTAGAGCAGGGTAGAGTCGAGCGGACTCGCTAACCGGTTAGTTTGCGTGAATTATACGTATCGAGTTGAAAGCGTGGGTGGCGCTGTCATGTTATAAACTAAGCTGAGACAGGCTTGCTAAAAATAGCCCGCTCTGAATCATCTTCACATGGAGAAAATGTATTAATTATTGAACTCCATGATAATTAGTTAATGCAAGAGTAGAAAACGGTTTATATCAAATTATATTTACAGCAAGAAAATGAATCTAAAAAAATTAATACATATTTAAGATAGATACGAAATATTTAATGCATTATACAAAATGTTTAATACATTGTAGGAAATAATAACGTTAAAAGCAATGTCATGTTGGCAGCTCTTTACGATCGCATGCAATAAAAAACAACATTTATTTTTATACGCTGTCATTTAGGCAAGTTGTATTTATCTTTAGGCTCCGGAAGATGAGTTAATCCTTGACCATTAATTTTACCAATTGTAGATCGAGATAAGTTAGACAGTTACCAACAATTCAGTATACGGTGAGCCATTTCGATTTATATACAGTTTATAAAGGTCAGCCTATCTGGGTCCATTGGTGGATAAGACTTCTCTATGGGATTTTTCCCAGTAATCCCCACACTGGGCATGCGTGTTGGGAATCAGTATTAATAGCTTATAATTTAATAAGAAATGATAAAAGCTGGAATTGTTCAAAAGACGAGTGAATAGGCACTTTCTAGGTGAGCGGACTACATCCTAGGCTGTATGTACATCTCGCTTTCCATCAGGTGAGATTGGAGACAAACGAGAGCCGATTTCTACATTTAAAAAAAAGCTAGAATACTTAATAAAATAGCACACAGTTGACAACATTAAATGACGCCTTTTGCTGTGTTACTGACCAGGTTAATTCTCGAATGATAGGCTCAAAGTATATATGTACCTACTACTCAGATATTTATCTTGATGATGTGTCATGTGGAGATTACGGGCATAACCCCCCCTTTAAGGGGAGACCTATGTCCAGCAGTGGACTAAGATAGGCTGATGCTGCTGATGATGATGATGATGTGTCATGTATATTTACCGAATAGTAGATTTTCTTCTCGCTAAATCAATATAATCATGTCAAATCCATAAGTTTACATGGGACATACACTCGTAAATTATTAAATCTATGTATGTTACAAGTTGTCTCCTAGCGATTCAAACTTCACATCGTCGAGTACCTGTTACTTGTTAGGTCTGAAAGTTTCACAGTTTTCTAGTATCAGGTTAAGGAAATATAAATTTAAGATTTTAAATGTTTATTAGAGTTTTTATTAACATAGCTACAAGTAGGTACATATATTAATAACAAATGAAAAAAATATCACTTTATGTTAAGGCCTATGAATTGTTTTTTTTTATTGCACAGTCTGTGAAAAAGGTGAATGGTAGCTGGCCACATAAAATGGATACAGTAAAGATATCTACAGCACTGGAGCCATCCCTTGCGAATAGACAACCCTATTTACTCCAGATTTCTGGAGCCAGGTTTTTTGATGATGGAACGCTGAACATGCCAGTACTATGCTAAATGTACATATAGCGAATGTCGTAGTTGTGTAGTAGGTGGGTCGGATAGCATGTTGTGTTGGAAGCGTCGTGCAGATTATCAGGAACCAGTTTGATTCCGCGCGCGAGCAACCGTCGCGGGCGTACATTACTCAGATATTGATCCCGCGTGTGGGCGACACCGGCGTTTTATAACGTCTAGATGCTTTTGCTAAAATATCGATATGAATTACCCTTAGGCGAATATAATCGATTTGAAAATTGAGAAGAAATTTGCCATTATAAAAGTTTTTGCCATTGTGAAAGCGTTTGCCATTGTGAAAGCGTTTGCCATTGTGATAGCGTTTGCTATTATATTACCCAACGTACTATTTTTATTCACTGATATATATATTTAATTGAAAGCAACTATTCACTACTAGTACGCTACACCACTAGTACAAGTAGATTTTATCATCGATACTGTATATTATTAAACCTTGCTAAGACTTTATAAAATTAAATAACGAGTTTGCTTCATTTTCAAACTGTAATAAAGCGTCCTTCATATCTACATACATATGAAAATAGGTGCTTGCATCACATACTGCAAATAGAACTAGGATTGAAAAAACATAAAAACAAAACATAGCTTCTTCGAACAACTAGCAAACTCTCCCTTAAATTGCTAACATATCGGCACCAAACGCCGGTTTAAGACCAACTGTATGTAGTTGTACATATTACATATATTTTAAATCACGAAACCGACACCCACTCAGTAAAAGAGCAATACAAAAACAAAGATATTAACGAGGTGCTAATTCCGATGTCCCACAGCCCTACAGCCCAATATTGACTCACGGCGGTCTTTTCTCACGCGCTCACACGGCAGCGATCAGCGAGTGTCAATACGTCACTCGTGTTTATTGTAGCAATTTTACACCAGCACTGCG
Source organism: Elbella merops (assembly GCA_018244855.1). Taxonomy (NCBI): domain Eukaryota; kingdom Metazoa; phylum Arthropoda; class Insecta; order Lepidoptera; family Hesperiidae; genus Elbella; species Elbella merops. The sequence goes on from DWMG01003311.1 coordinate 8,839, forward strand.
AGCGTGCGTTGTAAGATACGAGTAGCTTCTACGTTTCTCACGAGTTCCGTGCTGCAGACCACGTGGTATAAATTTCATAATTTGGTCAGTTTTATTTTCAGATACGATAATACGCACTGAGCAATGATAATACGACGTAAATCGCGTTTGTTTTTGTTCCTTCAGATACGACGACATGCACTGAGAAATGTTAATACATGCTAAATAGTGGTTGTATGAAAATCCTGTATAAATTACGTAATGAATTCGATATTTTTTGGTGGGATACCAAATTTTTCCTCAGATGCGACCTACTTTCAGCAGTGAACTTAGGCTGACGATGACGATTCAACACAAATTATAACATTTATATAGAATAATTTTATCTACCTATACAAAAACAAGTGGTAATGGCCGCGCATATACAATTAAAGCGCAGTTACAAGCGACAATATATAACTAGATAATTGTCGTACTCAAGATCAAACTGCCAGTTACTACGTTGACCCGGATCGCGAGCACACATCCACACCCTGCGACTATTTGCGTTCTAAAATTAACCCTGACGCAAGGGGATGACGTACAGACATAGCCTCAGATGTATTTCTGTCCCTAGAATTAGTCTTTTTGTAGCGACAGATTTATAAGCCCGTGAGAATGCGGTCGTACAATCAGATGTCGATTTTGTTTTATTTCATTCATTCATTCGTTTATTTTTTTGTTTCCTCCATGTTGATGTTTAAACCACACTTTTACGCTTACATTTTATTTAAAGTTTAAGGACCCAATTATACTCGACTATTCATATTTTTTTCCTGATTAATGTGTACATTGATTGCATATAATATTAATTAAGACACTGTTTTGAGAGATGCCAAGACTCAATGGTCCGTATGATTTATACCGTCATACCAGTCTGCGATGATAGAGGTCCTTGGTATCATTAGGTACCATCATCTTGGTATCATCACGTAGGCCTTGTGCCACTTGTGGATCTTTTCAATGGAGGTTTAAAGCGTTATTAAACTTGTTAAGCAAATTATCAGCAACCATTTCATTGTCTCATTGCTGTTTTTATCTCCTCGAAGAAAACCTCAGGTCAGTCTAATATTAATTGCTTTATCCTAGTCATTATTTAATCGCACAGGATGTAACATTATTTTCTTCTGCAATGAAAAAGCAACAACACATACGTGGCTTACGTTGCATTAGCACTGACCAGTACCAAAATTAGGTATCCTATAAGAAAATATAGAATTATTACGTAATTTATACAGCATGTTCTTATCGCGAGCGGGATCCTAGAGCAAGCCTCTCGCACCGCTCACGCGCTGTAACTATGTAATATCGTTCTACATAATTATTATCGTCACTAATTTAGCTTCTGCCGTTCGACTGCTGGACATGGGCCAAGTTCAAAGTGTATTTTGTATAAACTAAATTACATCAAATTTCATTTTTAAAATGATTTCAAGTACCTATAGTGTCTTAGTAGCACGAGTTAGGAATAACTTAAAAAACAGTGTAATTGAATATTTATAAACAATAAAACAATCTCAGTGTTTAGTGTAACAATTTTGTTACCAAGTGAAGTGTTGTATCCCAATCGAATTAACAATTTTATTGTTATCATACAAGATTATTACGGGTTTTTTCTATATATTTGTCATGCGGTCAAGGAAATGATTATTCATGATCTTGTTTACGTTCATGTATTCACGTCGTCGACAGGCGAGCGAGCGATAATAATCGACATCACGACCCTTTCATTATCAAATTTATCTTTTTAGGAATGAAAAAAATACTTTCAACTCTCCATAAGCTATTATACACTGCGGTCAGTGCATTGTTTTATAGACATCACATTGTGCACATCATTATCCTCTACAGCCTTTATTTCGTTATGCTATTGGACACGGTTCACTCAAATGAGAGTATTTAGGTCAGTGACTGATGACGCGTATGACTCATATTGATCTAAACTTTTACGATTAAGCTAATTAGACATAAAAAAGTGTATCCTAGAAATAAACCGACCTTGATCTGGCAAGATTGTCACAGCAGGAAGAGCCAATTGAGCGAATGAACGCGATTGTATATCGCTCGTTCAATGGCCGAGTGATCACGTGTGAATTAGGTCAATGTGCCAAGTCAACAACCCGGGAAATATGGGAGAGACGGAGAAATGGGAGAAATATGGCGACTTGCCCACTGGACTTAGTTTTCTCACGTCAATGTTTTGCATACTAATTTATAAGGAGCAATACATTTGGGCATTTAAATGATATACTGTTTTTAATTGTAATTGTTTATTAATAATAATATAAATATAGATATTTCGTAAAAATATCAAAAATGTATACCTACACCACATTGTATAAAATGTAAAATAATTTATTATTAGACACTAAAATATTAAAAGAAATTAATATACCTAAATGCATATGTGAAAGATATATGACGTTTTATTTAATATATTGTTAACAAAAATGGAAGTTTTGTACTGTTTCCATTAATAATAAAATACCTGGCGCCGTTAGACGTCTACAAAGACCCCCGTAGATTTTAATGTATGACATAAATCATGACAAAACTGGCGTCATAAATAAACAGTATGACATTTTTGCTCCTTATCCAATCCACATTGGAAGGTAATTCAATAAAATGACTTCATAGCGTGTGACATAAATACACAATATGACATTTTGCTCATTATCAAATACACATTGGAAGGTAATTCAATAAAATAACTTCGTACCGTATAAGGGTGTAGACCCGTCTATATCGGGCGAAATTTAAACTGATTGGGTGACAACGTGACTGAACAATACGAACCGCGACTACTGGGAAAATTCAGAATTAACCCTTAGGAATTTCTGCTAATTGGACCCTAACTTGGGCGTACATCGACATCGCTGTCCGTAATGAACTAAAGATCAAGGTTGTATGTTTGCAAAGAAGCCTCTTTTTATTATAATTAAAATAACTTCGTTGCAGCCGACTTGCATACTAATTAGTAACTTAGTAATACTTTTGATTTTAACACACATTTTATAAAATAGCAAACAGTGTTTTCTAATACTAAAATTGATTAGTTAATATAACATTAATAATGCTTTATATTCACAGCGTGATAATACTAAGGTTTTTGTATTTTGGACGTTACGAATACATATATTACGTAACTTCACGCCTGTAATCCCCGAAGAGGTAGGCAGAGGAATGCAGAACACTCCCACGTTTC
>DWMG01003312.1:0-12060 GCA_018244855.1 Elbella merops
TGTATGTGCATATACCCCCTTTTGGGGAGGCCTATGTCCAGCAGTGTACTGAGTTAGGCTGATGATGATGATGATGATGATGATGAACAAAATTTAAATCAATTCCCATAATTAACAGCCATCAATCAAAAATAGTATTGATAAATCTATAAGATATTGCATATGAATGGATTTTGATAAAGAAAATAAAACAATATCGTTATTATTCCATTAAAATAAAATTCTTACACCTTACCTTCTTAGTTTGCATCAAAACGTTAACAGAACTAGACTTCCCTACATTGGGATAGCCAATCATCCCCACAGTCACTCGTGGTGGACTTTTCAGAGTAGCAACCTTTTGCCTTTTTAGTACTTCTAATAACTTATTTCTGTCAAATATTTCATGAGAATTCTGTACTTGTTCTATATGATCACTTGTATCACTAGTTTTATTATTATTTGAATTTTCATTTTCATCTACTATTTGAATAGGCTCAATAAAATCTTCAATAGGTGTTCCGAGTTTTATATTATCCATTACTTTGTCCAAAGCAGCTTGTATAATATCTAATTTATATGCAGTTTTGGATACAGCCTCGTTTATAACGGCTAGTTGACTTTTAAATATCTCTATGTCATTTTCTGTTTCTTCCAGAGCATCTTTTTGTTCTTCATTAGTTTTATCTTCTGAATCTGCAGATTCAGTGCCAGAATCTTCATTTTGTTTCTCTGCAGTTCTTTCATCATCCTCTGATATTTTTCTTTCCTTTGTACTTTTTGCAGCAGAAAAAAATATAATGGAGATATTCTGAAAATAGATTTTCTCAATGTTATTAGATTCTAGAGTTTACTTAAATCATTTTTTAAATACCTGTCACTTGGATGATGTGTTTACATATGTATGTATATAAATATTAAACTTACCTGTTTATTAAAATAGTCTGCCCAACATTTTCTAAAATATTCATTGGTTAAATCTGCCTTGTTTAATAATAAAATACATTTACATTTTTGTTCAGCTGCATACTTTTCTAGATCCATGCATCTGTAAACAAGAATTGTTATACATAGTACATAAGAGTATTTAGAAAATCAAGAGAGATATATATAATAAATAGATATCATCATATATCTTGTTTTGTATGTAGTGATAAATGGTTGAAATTTCATACTTCAAACCGAATGGTATTGAATAATAGCACTGTAAAATGTATAACGGTTGTTAAAATTTGTCTTCAGCAATGAAATTTTCTGTGAGAATTTCGAGGAAATAAAAAAAACTACACTAAACATTTTGGCATCACTAATACTGCTCTCTGTGTAAATCTCTGTGTAAAAGTAAGTGTTTTACAATAAGTACTTGAATTCTTCAATAACATGAAGGGCCTCACATCCACTAAATGGTTACAACTATAATAACAAATTTAAAAAAAAACAATAAAAAATACATTGTGACAGTTGACAAACAAAGAATAATGATAATTATCATCAGTCTGGTTGATGGCCAAGATCATTAATTGTGTGCTGTTAAACTACAAACTATAAGACTGACAGTTGTCACAATTAACAGTAGAATTAGCAATGTTCATAGTACTTTAGACACAAATTCCATTAGAGTACTTGTAGTTTTTAATTTTAGTTTACTTATTATAGAACTAATATGTTACAATGGCAGTTCAAGTAAAATAAATGTTATTTACAGTTGTATCACATAATCATTCTAAAAATATATATTTTATATGGAATAATTTACATGACATCTTAGAGTTTCAACATAAAAGGCAATGATTTCAAAAATATTTAGCTGTCAATTGACAATATTTCGAAAGAAAATTTACAATAATTCATTCAAAATTTCCTATTAGGAGCAATAAATCTTCAGGCTGTTTCTAATAATGGAAAATTTTGTAAAAAACCTATTTCATTTGTCTCTTTTCTAATACTTGCATTCTAAGTAGAGTTCAAGTATATAAGTTTATTACCTGAATAAGAGGGGGTTTCGAGCATCTAGCAATATTAAAACCACATCAGATTTCTCCAGTGTCCTCCACAACTGTTTCCATAACTCTAAATTTCTTTCATATGGGGTGACTGCTGCACCCAGTTTGGTCTGAAGATCATTCATATGTCTTCTCCAGTCCAGGAATGCATCTCTTTCCTTTGCTAATTGTTCTTCTGCAGTCACACCTGGTTTCCATACGGGTCTGAAATTAATTTTATTTTAAATGGTCATAAATACAAGCTATAAACATTATTAAATGTAACAATATAAAGTAATTTAAGGTAGCAACAAATGTTAAAAGTAAAAATAAACATAGCCATTTGAGAGATCTTTATATTACCTTCGAGGCACAGTCAATGGTTCATCAAAATCTGGTTGTGATGTGACAAGTTCTACCTCTGCTGGTGCTGATTTGACATACTTCACATTTAACTTCTCAGCGATAAATTCCCGTTGTGCTAGTTCTGCAGTAGACAAGAATTCTTGCAATGAGGACTCGGCTGTCACTGATTGTAGGTTTAGGCGACCCCAATCATACCCATCATTTACTTCTGTTGTGTGAAGCTAAAATTAAAAGTTTGGAAATAATAATTTTTTCATTAATAATCTATATAGGGTTATTAGTATTCCATCCTAATTTGAGCTTTTATATTCACATATTCACTGTGTTAAGCTGATCATACCCATCAAGACGCATGACCTAACAATTTGCCTATTTATGAAAGGCTTAGCATGAATTCATAGTTATGAGTGATTAAATTGTTTTTTTTTACAAATAGGCCTATTCAGGCAGAAATTGAAGAATTGCTTTTATAACACTAATAGTTTTTATTAACACTAACTTTAACACACTGTAAAGTGCCTTAATGTTTTAATTTGTTTTTGAAAAAGAAATTAAATCCTACACATTCACAGAAATTGTATTGTTATCTTCTAGTTATCATTACCATAAGAGTTATTATTAAATTTCAAAAGGGTTTTCAACGACCCAACAAAACAGAAAGTATTGTAATGAATTGTAATATATAGGTTCCTATAGGTAGCTTTTACATAGACCTTTTCTTTTATTGTTTATATATCAAATTATTGGTTTTCAAAGTTCATAATTTTGTAGTCAGTCTTGTTCGACAATTTAAAACTAATAACATCGACGTAATAGTCCACATATGCCCACATGTTTAACGATTTAACGAAGCTGTGGATAAAAATTCAGAATGAATTTTTGTACGAAATTAATTCCACGTTTAATTAAGACAATAATAAACGTAAATTTTTTTATCATTTTATGATAACACTTGGTTTGATTAAGAGTGATTGCTGGGCTCATAGTTAAGTACAAAAATCACTAGCCAATAGATTATGAGTGGTTAAGATAATTATCAGGAAATGGGGCCAAAATGCAAAATTATAAGAGATGCAATCATTGAACTGTCTTCTTATGGAAATTATCATTATAAATTCCCATTGTATGTATTCCAAATGGATGTGAAAAAACCCTCCAATTAAGTTTCACTTATGGAATCAATCAGATATTTTTACTTCAATACGTAGAACAATAAGAAATACTTAAAAGCTTGTTTGATATATTTTAAGCAGAATTGTCCAACTTCATAATATAAGTAAAATTGTTCAAGTGAATTAATTTTTAAATATTTTTTTATAGACGTAACGACTACAAAACATATTTTTGAAAGTATCACGGGTAGTTTGTTCGCTGCCAAAAATATGCTCCGTATAAAATGTAAAAACGTATTCCGAGCATGAAAAATTCCAATCCGGAATTTATTATTTCAATTTATGAGTCAACGGAGATCTCTTAATGGGAATAAATTCAGGCTGTAAAATATTTTTCTCGGCTGTATTTTTCGTTTATACTATATCGTAATATCGATATGAAATCTTTTAGGTACGGTCTTCCACATATACTCGTAGACAATAGTACCTAACCTTGTCGTTCATACGCCGCGGCGGGTATTTGCCACTTGGGTATGAGTCTGCGGGCCTCGAGGTTCTCCCTCCTTACCCGGGTAGTCTCAGGGGGTCAAATGCTCCCCGGTGCTCTCTCCCGGTATCTGCGGTCGTCATTCGCCGACCATCGATGCTAGTCAGCATCGTCCAACCCTTCCAGCTCCCGCGGGTACGGGCGGCCGCCAGGAGGACGAGCGTGCAAGGGCGCGAAGCCCCTGAGGTGGGCATGGGGCCCGTTGTCGGCTCGGTCGTACATACGCCAACTCGTAGACTAGTACACGCATACCTAGATATTGAGGTATCGTTGTCTTACTGTTACGAGATCTATTTGTTAATTATATGTATTAAGTTGATACAGCTTCAATTGAGGAGTTCATCAAAATCTTTTTTTTGCATGTTAATTAATGTTATGATTCACGGCTGTCTAGTTATCAGCTTAGATAACACTCGTACTTAATTAGATTTTTCCTGCGAATTCGAAACCAATTTTATAACAGTCACTAATCTTATCGATTGAATCTTTAGTCTTATAGTCTAATAGTCTATAAACTAAAGTTTCTCTTACTTTGTCGTGTTAGAATTCAAACCCACGAACCATATTTTACCAGTAAAGTTAATATAACGAAATATAACGAATGAATGAAATATAAATGTAATATTTGCATAAAAACGATGACAAATCAATTAATTACACATTATTATTTATTACACAATTGCAATTACACATTATGTTTATTAAATATATATGTTGAAAGATACATGCACAAGTCATGTAAAATAACAAACGACATACCATAGTGTTATCTTCGACATGTCTTCGATGTCGATTCTTAGAGAATCTGTCTTTAATAAGAGCACGTCCGAGAGAATCTTTGTTTTTCTTTCCCATTATGATAAGTATTTATATTATTATAAATTATTGCACCGGTACAATAATAAAAAACAAGAAAATTTATTCTAAAACGTGGAAATACCTCAAAACACATGTGACAATGACGTTCAAAGGTGATTTTGACGTTAACACAAAATATATAAACCTTCCACAGATATGAAAAACAATTACATTGTCGATCACCAAAAATGTCGAGTTATAGCATTTACAACACGGAAATAGATACCTAATTATTACAGCTTTAGGGTTAGTGCACAATCACATTCATCATCATCATCATCATTATCAGCCTATCTCAGTCCACTGCTGAACATAGGCGTCCCCCAAAGGAGGGTTTATGCCCGTAATCTCTACGCTGGGCATGCGGGTTGGAGATCGCAGGGCACGGCTTTTCGCACTGCCGACGCTACTGCCGTCGGCGGCCAGGGCATTTAGCCGTGCCTATTTAGGCTGCGCTATACCGCAATCAGCCGGTCATATTTCCAATAACATTCATTAACCAAAACGGTAACGTAACTTTAAAAATAATCATATCTAAATAAACAGTAATAGTTCGTTTTTTACTTTATTCAATAACAAAGAGTGTGTGTGTATGCTCTGTATTTAAACAAAGCTTAACAATTTTAAATGTAAATCTACTCGTATATGAGTGTATATTCCTATCTTAATATTTAGTTGATCAGCCGTCTGATTAAAAAAAATACAGGCTATATAGATTCGTATTAAATGGCTGTAAGTGGAAATATCTCAATATATTATAAACTACTATGTTAATATAGCTTATAACATATATTGCGATACGGTCACCGAAAAGCTGAATCAAGAAGGCTAAATAAAGTAGCGCCGCCATTATGTTGTAGAACAATGAAGCCCTGGAGCGACTTGAGGGCTCTCAGTACAGAGCAAGAGAAATCAGTTCAGAGCTTGCAAGAAAATAAGCGAGTTAGCGTTTCAGACTGTAAATTCGATGAAATACAGCGTTCTTTTAATTATGAAAATAAAATTGTTAACAAAACGACTTATTTATTTACATATACATATCCTCACGCCTAGTCACTGACGGGGTAGACTTTTATATTCTAGATTTTTATAAATTAATAAATATAACATAATAATAATAATAATATATTTATATATTTTATAATATTTTTCATGATAATAATATTTTTATAATGCAACAAACCATTTTAATGAACACCATGTTAAAAGAAATGCATGCGAATAAAGATATTATGATCCCTTATTGAAAATAAGAAGTAAAAAATACTAAATTCAACATGTAGGTACAATACTGACAAACTTGTTAGACGGAGAAGTTCACTTGTATTATGTAAGTCGAACACCAACGCCTGAAGGTCAATCTACACAAAATATGTAAATTTACAAAAATTTCAATTTAAAGTAATATATTCAGTTTGCCGTACAAAATTGTGTTTATACTAGCTAGTTGTTACGGTTAAAATTACCGATGTAGGGACCAGGAATTAGTTTAGATAGTCGCCCGAAAATCAAACAATATTAAATTTCAATATCAATGCTCTAACGGTCGCCGTTTAAATCACCTAAATTGGTGGAAAAGTAAACATTGAGCCTTAATCCAAACCAATTTTTTTATGTGAAATAGGGTTGCCCCAAGTCTGCAAAAAAGAAATTAATATTGTCTGTAGATCTTTATAACTATAGGCAAGCCGAGGATAGGACACGATCAACTTGATGGACTGTCTTCCAGTTGGATGGAATGTCTTCCAGTTGTCATAGATGGTTTGATGTTAATTCTTTAAACAGCAGTTTTTGTTTCTTATGGCTGCCTCGTTGATTGAATGGTCGCAAACACAACTGCTGATCAAGAGGTCCTGGGTTCTTTACCCGGGTCGTTCTAGGTTGTATTTTTCTAACTTGAAATTACAAATAGTAGATCGAAGTCTGCATTGTGTCTGGTGTTTGTCAAACGCTTACCCCTTATGTTAAAGCATGTCCTAAACATAAATGGAGAAACGTGCGAGTTTGCTATATTCCATTGCCTATCTCTTTGGGGATTACAGGCGTAATGTTAACTTTGTACATCAATGTATTACAATTTCAATGATAACAGATGACAGTCGCGTTGTCTATCATTTGTGCATAAAAAGGACGTCCCTAAATTAATGCCTTAGCGCTCAAAAGCGGCTGTACTCCGTTGTATCATAATTGCCATTGTTAGTGACAACCCTAAAGCCAGCTTTGCAAATAAATCGGATTCCCCAATTACTATAATTGAGCGTTACAATTCATGCTTTCTGTCACTTACCGACACCCCGCTTTTAATAATGGAAATCCGAACAGGCGACAATTTTTCCTCTTATTGAAGGCGGGAAAATTTCCTTCTCCGCAAAATCGCAAAATGGACCGATTATGTAGATTTAGAATAACAATGACGGGTGCTTCCGTTAGAGTTTTTGTGAGTGCCAATTTGAATTTCGATGTTTTTGGAGCTAATGGGCGATTTCACGGTGCCTAAGTTCACTTTCTAACAATTTGGGCGAAGGAGATTGCAGAGGATTTCGACGTAAAGTCTTCTTTATGGTAATAGTGGTGAAAACGATTAACTGGAGCTTTTTCTTAACTTATAATACGGCTAGATTACAGAGCTTGTGGGAAACAGTCGTCTGCGCCTCTAGGTTACAACTTTAGACATGTTTTTTTAAGCAAATACTCGTATATATACGTAATATACATACATACGTATGTGTATAATTATGTGTACATGTAACCTAATAAATATGATACAAAATTAAAATTTAGTAGCCATAATAATTTATAGACCGCTTAGTGTAGAAGTTTATGAAATATGCTTTATCATATAGCAGATTCAATGTAAAACATTGAAGCAGATCTTAAGGATCGTTGTGAGTGTCTAGAAAAATTATTTCGGCACTACAGTTTACAGTCAAGAATTAAACGTATCGAGAAGCTCTCTACGACGTTGTATCTACAACAAGAATACATTCTCAGGAAATGTTTGCATATTATTCACGCCACCAAAGGTCAGTTGACTCAAGTATCGATGCCTTCTACATACACAAATCAAAATGAACTATTTGCATGGATTAGGTACGGATTTTCCAAAGAAAGTTATCTTCATTTAGAGAACGCCTATTTATAACATATCTAACATAACAATACACCTATGTTTCCCCGAATGAGTAGAGATGTGTAGTACTCTCACGCTACACGGTTTATTCATGTGCCTATTTATACTATTAAATCATAATATTCAATAAGTAAAGTAATTAGGATTTAATGCAAAATACTAAATTCTAAATTTGGTCGTAGCACGTCAAACTACCCAAGAAGTTACAGCAAAACAACACGTGGTAGGCCCGCTAAACTCGAAATCTTAATGAATAGTCTAAACTAAACATGATCTAGGTATGCGATGTCTATGATACTACGATCTTAGCAAAAAGAGAACTAAAAAAGAAGTATAATATTTTTTAATCTTTAAGTCTTTTTAAGGCCTTTTCTAGCCTTAGCGGCAGGTTCCTTTTGAGACCATTAATACAACTTTACAAGCACACATAATTCTTATTTATCCATACTAAATAACGATCATAAAGCATGCTGTGAATATAATAAATTGCACAATGAATCCACATAATAGCCTTGTGCAGCTACGCAAGATGTCGCATCCAATATCCAGAGGTCTTTAAGGTGTGTAAAATCCGCCAATCCATGCTTGGCCAGTGTGGTAACCATCCTGTGACCTTGAATAGGAGCTACGTCATCTCCTGTTTGCCATAATAGAATACTACACGGAGACTTCCGGGGTGGTGAGCTGCTAGAATAGAAGCTCGAACCGTTGAGCTTGCGATCCCTGGAAAGACAACGATATTAGGGACCGAATATTATCGTAAAATTCAAGAGCCAATAGTCCATATTGCATTATTCCTCTCTCTGGTGTGGACAGATCCTGGAACCCTGCTATTAGTGAAGAGGAAGGTTCACCGAGGAGGTTTTGGTCCAAATCTAATGTAATACTGCGTCTCACCTAGGGTACCCATGAAATTCTAAACCTCTATATGAAAGGAGACCCGTATCCAATAGTGGATCTATCGATGTGCATATAATAAAATTACTTAGCTCTGTAATGCTATAAAGTGACTTTTTAATGAAGATAATAATGAATGAGCCGGTGTACTTTACAATATCCGGGATAATACCCCGGAATTACTGTACACGATTTCCATATAACGCCATATCCATAATTAATACAATACACGAACGTATTAATATTAATACGAGTAAGTTATTCATTTAATTAGCCTACATATGACGATAAATAATTTTGAAGCTACGTATGTATATGGATTAATTAATTAGTCAGTTTATTAGTCATGTTCTCATTATTATCTAGTTACGCAAAGTTTGCTCGTAACTGATCGAATTAGGCATCTGTGTTGCTATTTTAACAGCGACCGTTACCTTTTTACGAGGGGTTTAAATATAGAACGTAAGTATTTTAATTTTACGTTCTGTATTATCTTGTCCATAATTTTGTAATATATGTAAATTATCATGTATGTACATATGTATGTACTAATGGTATTATTATTAGAGTGATGTCAGCACCTACCACATTGTGTGACTGTGACATATTTGTTAAGGTATAAGTACGCTTCTGCATCGTTTAGCTTAAATTAAATAAACAAATACTAATAATAAAACTGTTATAGCGTCGCATGCACTACAGCACACACTTACTGCTTACTTTACCTTTATTTTATTTATTTAGCAATAATCTCGCGTTAAGGTAGGCCTTACATATCTATAATGTCTTATAAAATATGTCAATGAACGAATATTCATATCTAATATTTGATAAATTCATTTAATTTTATCTTATCTTGTTATTTTAGTAAAAAAACTTGTTTCAATACTAGGCAACATCTAACCGAACTACTTTTTCTGAGTGCAACATTCATTTGTAAATGATTTTGTTTTATGTCTGTTTTTCTTATAATAGTTTGCAGTTTAAAAATTCGTATTCCTTCACGTGATTTACTTTCATTGAAAAGTCTTAAATCAGATGCAGAAAATGTTTTTTTATCGTTTTCTTTGTATTTTATTCCTGTTACTTGCAGAAGCATTTCAAATTGAGAAATTAAATTTTCAGTCATTTGTTTCCCATAACTACATAAAGCTCCGATGCATTATCCGATTTCCGCTTGTTCGTGATCGCAAATCTTTCCTCAAAGTGGGTACTAAATTGTATGTTAAGATAATGATAATATTATGGGTGTTCTGAAGTGGAGACCACGTCTTGGTAAACGTAGCGAAGGACGCCTTCCAGCTAGGTGGATTGACGATATGCGCAAAATGGCTGGCGGCGGTTGGGTTCGATCAGCTGAAGATCGAGTTCAGTGGAGTGCTATTGGAGAGACCTATATCCACCAGTAGACGGGAGTAGGCTGATGATGTAATATTATGGGTTAATTTTAGCTCAATTCTGTGTGTTTAAGACTCCAAAGGTAGAATAGCAGAATGCTCTGTCCACTGTACGATTTTCTTCTCTTTCCCTATCTTCAACGTGAAGCAGCAATACACTTCTTTGTTCCGTTTTAAAGGAATGTAGTAAATCGATACCCGCTAAAACATAATATGTTCAACCCTATTACAGCGACTTGTTCTGTTTTTTTCTAAAAGTCCCTCTCTAACTGCAGAATATTCCCTGTCAGCTCATATATTCCCCACTCGTTGTGAAACACGCTCTTGATGTTAGTCCAAACTCTTATAAATCAATGATTCATTTTTGTTATGTGCAAACGATCTTCTGTCAGACCGTTGCCAGTGACATAAAAACACCTGACATCACAACTTACTCTTAGGTTTAAATTGCATTTACTTGTCAATTTCCACGACAATTGTAATGTTTTATACTGATTTCAATATATTTTAAAATTAAATGCAGCTACTGGCTTTACGTTTAATTAACTGACAAGCAAATTTGGTGATCAGTATTGGGGAGTCACTAGTAATTGGTCAGTGTAAGCAACGATTGTATTGATAACAGGTTATGTTTACCTACTAAACCTTCCTTGCTATATTAAATGGATTTAGGTTTATTAAACAATCAGCTTACATCTGTAATATCTGAAAATAATTCGGACAGAGCACAAGACCCTTAACTCCACGTAGACGTAAGGAAAACGCTCAATTTACAAGTTTCCATTTTTTTTTAACTCTGAGAAAGAAACTCTTCGCTTAGCGCGCTCCTTCGAAGGGAAATTAATGTTTGTTTTGCGAAATTAAAAACGGAGGCGTGTACGTACCGTCAGCCTTAAAACTATACTATAGCCTACGGGAACTTCCACGCCATTTGCACCTCGATTGGCTTCGAAATAAACGTCATTTTCGCATGTACTTTTTATTGCATTTTCACAAACTGTGTGGTACACTGTACTTATGCCGTATGTTACCAGGTTTTATACCTGTATCAGTAATCATGTTTTTGTTTACTCTGCAGAATTGGATTTATTGAAAAATCTTATAATTTATTGAATATTTTTTTCCCATTTGAGTAACTTTCCTTATATTATATGGGAGTATTGAGGTTTGATTTATTGTGTAATATATTACGTGTTTCTTGAAGCCCCAGTAATAATTGCACAGGATTTCACATAGCAACGAAGTGATACTCTAAATTGTATGTCAGTGCGAAGGCTATCGCTGTCTAACCTTATGTACACTAAAGGCTTTCTCCCAGCCCTCGGGAGTAACAGCGGGTATGTGACTAGCCTCATTTAGAATGGACACTAACTCCGAGTATTACTAACTGGACTCACATGTATTAGCCGGGCTAATAATACTAGCAATAACTATAAATAATATTACAACCTCTTATAATATTACAATAGTACCTACTAGATACACCTACTGACACTAAAAATCTTATTCCCACAATCCTATTCGAGTTGAAGAAGCGTATGGATATGTGCTTAATTTGTTATATAGAAACTCTCTGCCTACCTACTAAGCGATCTGTCTTAACAGTATAGGTACAATACGTGTATTTGTATCATAATCGTCATCGTCATCGACGTCATCGACGTCATCGTCGTTATCGTCGTCATCGTCGTCATCGTCGTCATCATCGTCATCATCGTCATCATCGTCATCATCGTCATCATCATCATCATCATCATCATCATCATCATCTCAGTCCACTGCTGGACATAGG
>DWMG01003313.1:0-12058 GCA_018244855.1 Elbella merops
AGTGGTAATAGTGTTCCAGCATTGGTCTAAATTCGACCATTATTCATCACATTTAGTTTTAGTATAATTTACTAAACTTTAATTAATTATAGAGATTCAGCATCTTCCATGCGTGCTCTAAGCTAGCTTAACGTTCTCTTGTAGCCCTAAAGCCGCTGTGGCTGATAACTTAATTAATGTCTCGTTGAAATCTGCCCAATTCTCGGTAAATTATATGGCTATTTTATTATCTTGGTATTTTTTTTGTGAAAATTTTAAGGGTGGGAAATTGTTCATCAGATATCTATAAGAATTGACATCTAGCGATGTCCGGGAACACTAGTGACAATACTATTACGGTTCGAAATGAATAAATCTTTCACTAACAATAAAATCAATTTTGCCATTGATCAGAGCAAATACCCCTTTGCTGTTTTCGGGGATCTGATTAAAAATAAATCCTCTGGGATTTCCAATTTCCATTAGCGAACCCTCTGCGAGTGTGTCAGAATTAAATATAACAGATCACCATGGCACCTTTTAATTTGGATGCCGTTTTAAACCAGCCCAGCTGGATTAACTTTTTTATTGGATATTCGAAGCCACCCTTTTTCCGATAGCTTATAACATCATATTTTTGAGTAAAAAATCTATATTCCAATCCCTCATTAAGAAGAAATATTTTCGAAACTCATTAGTAATTTTCGTTATGAGATGGCAAAATAAACTAATGCCATATAAAATAATGACTTTACGTAACATCACGCCTGTAACCCCAAAGGAGTAGGCAGAGGAGCGTAATAGACTCCCACGTTTCACCAGTTACGTTTATGTCCCATGGAATAAGTGGTGAGCCTATTGCCATATACCGGGCACAGATCCAGACTCCGGGTCACTTCTAGGAATTCTAAATTAGAAACCCAGGACCTCCCGATCGGCAGTCGCGCTTGCAACCACTCGACCAACGAGGCAGTCATGGTTAATGAGACACGAGCCATCAGTAATCGTCATTACGTTTGGTTTCCCAAATAGATAAAGAAAGAACTGAAGGGAATAGATATAAAAAGACTCATGACCACTTCACGTATTACTAAAACGACGTTGCTAAGCGATGCTTAAATATAATTGATTAATAATGATTTTACGGCTTATTTAATTCCCAATAAAAAAACATCGATCTCGGCTCTTAATTAGGATTATGCCATAGAATTCATTATAACAAGTATGATAATATTTATAAAACAAATAATCAAAAGGAATCGCCAACTAATCACATGTCACATACAGATAATTTAATATCTATCTAGTATCTTATGTAGATAGTCTAATATTCTCGTAAATTGTAAAATGTTCCCAAATGTGGATCACAACCTTGATTTCACCGTACTGTCACGGCGCCACGTCCAACTATTATATTACCCAGGTGCCAAGCAATAGTAGCGCGCTTGTCATATTAATTGCCAACCATGTCTCTGGTTCACGGGCTGCTGTCGTAAATACTACTCCTGCTCTCTGGAGAGCAGTTATCATACGCGTGTGCCATATGTCAT
Organism: Elbella merops; assembly: GCA_018244855.1. Taxonomy (NCBI): domain Eukaryota; kingdom Metazoa; phylum Arthropoda; class Insecta; order Lepidoptera; family Hesperiidae; genus Elbella; species Elbella merops. The sequence goes on from DWMG01003313.1 coordinate 1,530, forward strand.
GTCATATATACGTACATACATATGTAGTTGTATGTAGTACAAAGTTGCTATTGTAACTGATATGTACATATGTAAATACAATATAATAAAAGATCTAGACATAATCACTTATTTTTCATAAAATGTTTGTATGTACAGAGATAGTACTATTTATAACTCCTACAAAAATGTACCTCTAGATAGGTGTGCAAATCTCAAAGTTGACTTGATTACTTTGTATGTATGTACATTGTATACTGTAGCGACGAATCAATAAAACTTCCTCAATTTCTGGGTTCAAGGCTTCTTTTTTAAATCAAGTTGTCATGTATTGTTGAGCTTATTAGGAAACTGTGAACGTGCTAAGTGATTTTGAGTATCGTCTATGAAATATCAGCTTCGAGCTTCTGCAATGTACTTGTTTGGCAATGTTGCCATTTTTTTATGTTTATTTTTTGCCTGCAACAACATTCTATACTTGGAAATAATTATTAGCCATCAACACCAAAATCTATTGATGTGGTCGAATAAAAATAAATAACATAATGAAATGTAGAGAAAGAAATAAATTATTTGTTTTAAACTAGCAATTAGGAAAGTAAGAGACGCACTATTAAGGCAAAATGGTTATTGCTTATAAGAAACCAGAGCTATTACCACCACTACCACCATATTGCGGTTATTTTTTTTAAATAAGAGAAAATTTTAAAAGTATCACAAGCCCTATAAAGTAAAGTTAATCTGCTCGACCCAGTTTTGCGTTCGCCGAGACAGGAAACCCATTTTGCTTTATATATTTTTACAAATCCTCGGACAATACTTTCAACGTTAACAGAGAAAATAACATTAATTCTTGTTAAAATGAACGCTTTGCACAAAGGCTGCGTTAATCAAGGCGAGCGGAAGGGTCAACTGGATCCACTTCCAGTTTACTCAGACCCGCAAAGATCTTTGGATTTCCTCTTATTATCCATTTTGTCGCTGACTGCGGGGGAGGGTAGAGTTCATTAAAGGCTGGTTGCACTGACCCTAAGGGACATGTAAAGAATCCAATTAGCGGGCGACAGGTGGGGGAATTGTAATACATAAAAGCATGGGCTGGAGAAAGGCAAGTTTCACGTATGAACAAGTTTTACAGGTCCATAATTATTTTGGTACACACGTTGGGTAATTGTAATTGGTCGTATGCTGAGTAAAACTACTGAACCATGAAAAGGGACAAGTTCAATATTAATTCCACTCGACTACATTAAGACTGTATACATTATTGGGCTTTAGAAACATAGTAAAAGCTTTCAGATAAATGCTGGGTGAAGTTTATAGAATGTATAATGATAAAACCATTACACGTGGTTCCTCTACGAGTCTAATTGTATTGTATTGTTCTCTTATGATTTTGATGAGAATATCAAGAAAATTCATTAAGACTTGAAGGACGAAAGCATGTATGGCTCTTCGCAAGTTGATTTTTAGTCTTATCTGAGGATGGACACAGGAGTGTAATTGATGTTCTTCATCATTTTACTCAGTTTCAAAATGATCATCGCTAGTCGTTTCTCGTCCACAATCAGAATATGGAATTATCCACGAAAGAACAATTCTGCGAAAGATATCACAAGCCCAATTATGAAAGCTCTCGTACGATATATTTTACGAAGAACAATTTGCGGGAGAAAAGAAAAATAAAGCCCGAAAATATTTCCAATGTGTTGGGATAAACAATTTCGGGAATATTTATAAGAAAAATGTTTTCCGCTTTCTGAACCGATGTTAATATAGGTATGAAACTTGAAAGACGAAAGTTCCCAATAATAAAGATAAGGAGGACTTTCGAATAAAGTAGCTGCCGTCTTATATATTGTCCTTCGATTTTTTATATAATATATTGAAACATGAAACAAGGATCAAAAGTAAAATGTCAAAGATCAAAGATCTTGTTCGTCTAGCGATATTTAAGAGAAGTACATTATTATAACTCCAAAATCGTTTTGCAATTGTTGAAAAAACTTTGAACTAAGTGACGTTCCAATACAGGATGTATACAACCAAGGCATTAAGCATTTTCATAAGCACATTTACCACGTTTAAATAGAATGAAAATTGTTTTTAAGAACCGCTCCTTAGTGTATACAAGAAATAGTGTTTTTATTTTTATTTAAATAATGTATAATAATCGACCCATTATCATTCCACTGTTGGAATATGGGTCTCCTCTCATATTGAGAGGGTTAAGGCCATAGTCTGCCACGCTGGCCAAGTACGAGTTGGCAGACTTCATACACCTTAGAAAATATTTTTTTTTTATTAATTTTAAGGTATGCAAGTTACCTCACGTTGTTTTTCTTCACCATTAGCAAGTGATATTGAAATTTAAAACGCACTTTTCTAAAGAGGTGCGCGCCATGGATTTGAACCCAGGACCTCCGCAGTGAGAGGCTGAATTCTTAACTACTAGGCTATCACTGCACCATAAAAAACATTAGTTTTTGTATATTTTTTTCTGATCCGTAATTTAATAAAAAATAACCTAATTTGATTTTATTTTAATTGATTCTTTCGATGATAACATCCTTCATAGGCATTTGTGTGAAATGAAGGCATGGTTGTTTTCAAACGAGGTTTAACTTTCCCCGATGTCCACAATTCAGTTCTTGGTTCTTATCACTTGGATGTCTCCAGTCAGTCCTCCGTCAGAAGCTAGAGTTGACACCCTCATTACATTCTCGTACTACTCCGAGAATTCCGCAAGAAGCGTCATCAGCATACATAAATCGGTTTGTCAGTACACTTGTCATTACATTCTATTACATTCTACGAGTGATGTAAACATACATTTGGTGCTCTATTGTCCTGTTCGTACCTAAAAACGTGAAGCAAAACTAGAACGAGACCGTTTGATATCAAACACTTGGTACCCCATTGTGACCCTAACCTTTCTCATTTTAAGGGGGGCACGTGTCCAACAATGGAATTATGAAAGTCAAATGATGATGATGAGGTAGATAGATAATGCAAGGAAAACATGCACAGACTGAAATAAGTAGAAAATTGTTTTACGCAGATGATAGTCTGGTATGGTAACGTGATGTAAATATAAAATCATATTTATGAATATCTTGTCGTATCGGAGCAAGAATATTGCTAATAACCGCCAATGCTTTTAAAACAAGTGCAATTACTACGCAAATAGCGCCGGGGGTATCGAATTCGCTTGCATGGACTAAAGATGAACGCATACTGTGCACGAACTTTTTGTTATTACTTAAAAGTAGTCTTATAATTAATTCCCTTCGTGCTTTCACTGTTGAAGATAGTTCTCCTGTCAGAACGAGAAGACTAAGGGTTAAGTCCTAGCATGCTGACGAAATGTAGGTTGGCAGGCTTCACAAATCATAAAGGAGGGTACGAATTACATTAATTTTTATCAATTTCTTCACAGTTTTTTTTCACCCTTACCACATTTAATTATATATAATACAGATATATTTATTTTTAAAATAGACATCCCTTTGTAAATTAAGTATTGAGTGGCAGGATCTGAATCGCACACCATTGCGATGATAGGATGATATCCAAACCACTACGCTATTTCTTATTTATAACATTATAGGTCAAAGAAAAGTTTAAATACTTAATTTGCCAGTTAGATATGTCATGTTTTAAATACACATAACAAAAAAGTGACAGAGACTATTTCGATTTCGACTAGTATTTTAATTAAAAAAAATTCTACCTTCATATCGTAAAACTGTGACATATCTGAATACAAAAGTCTACGTCTGAATCTGAGTAATGAGTAATACTCGTAGTAAAGGTTGAAGTTGTCAGTGCGCGCTAAACATTACGCTCATATAATTAACAGGACAGCTGACGACGAGTTGCTGATAAAAAACGAGCAAACATGTAACGAATGCAAATCGAGCGAGGATCATTTGCAGGTCGGTCGGCCCTTCAAAGCGTTATCGCACCGTTTTGTATCTTTATATATGTAATTGATTGCAACCGATTTCTCGCTTACGTGCGATGTTCGTGTGTATTGGTTGGGAAATATGTTTATTAAACGGCGAAATGGCGTTTGGATTGAACAACGTAGATGTTGATTTAGATAGAGTTTGCGTTTGATACGAATTTAAATTTGAGTCGTCTTTCTGATCTTCATTATCATCACCATTGCCCCTGTTATTATTCCGTTGTCGGAAACGGATCTTTTCTCAGCATAAAAGTTAAAAGTTTAAACTTTAATTCACCATGTCAACGTCTACTACCGATCCAACGATTGTTTGGTTCTTGCTTGTTGGTGTTACATACAAGTCATCATCTTCATAATGACCATCGTCAGCAGTTCGCATCAGTCTATAGCTTGACATAGGCCTCACCTAATCGTGCCCTGTTTTTTCTTTTCTGTATATATAAAATATTTTATACCGCGACCTCATTTACTTTATTCTCTGAGTCTCAAATAAAAGCACCTCGCATGTTGATTACATGCGAGCAAAACCTGATATGCTTCTTCGGATATTCGGAGTTTTGTCATCACTACAGGAGAAAAGGACAAGCATATCGAATTTCAAATTATTGTCTTGGAGCGAGCGAGATAGATATACACCGTTAATTTGCTTTGTAATTTATTTATTTTTGACACATGTTCTAGATCTTTCTGCGTTGCAATAAAGTCGGTTTTGGGATATTTTTGCCGAATATTTTGTTGTTATTACTCTGTCTTTGGTCATTTCTTATACTGCGCACGCAATTTTTTAATTTCCAAAACTGGTTGGTTGCGATTTTCGTTTATTAGTTTACGGTAATTTTACATGGGTATATGTTATGGTGGTTTGGACGTGTAGAAAGTGTGGAAGATGAATGAATGATAAAATAGGTATACAATGCCGATGTTGATATATGCAGGTGATTAGAGAGTTCAAATCTTATCTATCTTGACCAAGTAGGCCAGATACTGGCTGATGGGAGAGTCGGAGGTTTCCAAAACCGGCGTACATGTATAGAAATGAGGAATCTAGAAGTACGCCATGTCTGTAAGATCAGAGTTATTTGGCAATCGGTTCTCTCAGTTTATCCCGTGAGTGACTTGGCGTGAGGATATAATAATTATAACCATTACCGTACTACCATGAAAATAGTCAAATACAATTTCTTTATTTACGTCTAGACATTGCCTCGTTGCATAAACAGTTTTTAACGTAGATATAACGCGTATCTCATTCCTGGTTCCTAGAGAGTTTCAATGTTAATTTATCCGAGCAGATTAATTGCGGTAAAGCCTTAATCTAGCCGTTTTCTAATAAACCTAGTCCATCGCGGGGCTGGGTGTAGTCACGAATCAGTTTAGCAGTTTAGGGTAATTAAATTTAGTTTACACTGTATTTTATTGGCACGCATTGTTCGTAAAAAGAATTTTTCAAATCCGAGTGGTGTGTTTAAACATTAGCGTAGCCTAGGATGTAGCACGCTCGCTTGGAAAGTGCCTATTCACTCTTGTCGTGAATAATTCCAGATTACACGAATCGGGAAAAACGGACGCCGGTAGCAAATTCCACTCATTCGCAGTCTGTCGCAAAACGATTAACGAATCGCTTCGTCCTGCTCAAATGAGTGTCTACAAGCATTATCAGCCAGTCTAATTATGAAGTGTTAATAGGATTTATAATTATTAAATTGGTGACAAGTCTACATTAATAATTGTCACCAATATACAATAGGATTGTTAGTATAATTAGCCCCATCAGTAGCGACTAGTAAGATGTATATCGTACAATGAGTATATTGAGTGAGTACATTACTTAAGTCAATTTACTTAACACATAGTGCCCTGCACCCGCCGCCCATATCTCTCTATAGTCCACGTCCCGAGTCAATGGTCAGTGACACTCAAACTTTATACCGCTAATAAATGTGTTGATATTTATCTACATAATAGTGGTTCGGGATTTTGTAACTATATATTTTCTTATTATATGTATCGAAACCAAAACTGATTAGAACTTAATAGCAAATGATTCTAAGATTCAAAGAATTCTAATAATTCTAACAAAGTAATTTGTTGATTATAAAATATAATTAACGCTATAACTTTACGACAAGATTTACAGAAGGATTTATTACATTGGGCTGCTTTTTGTATTGTTTTGCATTCATTTAGTTGCACTTTTCAAAAATCTCTCACGCAATGAGGACCAGTCTTTGTAGTATTTAATGTTTCCTACTAAAGACACGTTGGTGGCGTTGGATCAAACGTACATACATATTACAATTTATTAGCAATTCCTGGTTTATGAGGGATTTAAAAACCTCCGGAATCAGCATGCGTGAATGATGAGAGTAATCAATGTTGAAGATCCACGTCAGGTCTGTAAGGATACAGATATATGGCGTTTGGTGTCTATCTATCCCGTAAAGGACTTAGCTTGAACATGTAATAATAATAACACTAATAATGTAAATTACTCATTCAAGCCACCAATTAAATGTTACTTATACAAGTCCCAAATGATGTTTCAAGCGAGCAATTAATTCGGATTCCAATTACACGAACGCACACTGTTTAAAAGTTAACAATTTGAAGTTAAAGACTCGTAAATATTGTAGGAACAAGTTCTAAGATGTTAGACAAATGGGTGTCGTCTGTCTCGCGCGATTCTTGACGCTGATAGCCGCCCACGCGCCGCGCTCGACACGCCGATTTGTGGCGTTTAGAGAATTCCCTAGCGTTTTTAAAACTTGCTAAAATATCTATAATGTAACATCACACCTGTATTTTTCTAGACTAGGCAGGCGGTGGAGTGTGGTGCTCCCGCTTTTCACCAGTTATGTTGTACCTATGTAATTGCCCTGTTGCCATATGCCGAGCATAAATCTAGACTACTCGCTGGGAATTTTAGAGTTCGTTATGTAGAGATTTAGGGTGTGCAACCTGTACATTTGTACTCTTTTCATTCACTCCTTTCAATAGCGTGATCATCTAGGATTTGAACTCAGGACCTTTGGAATAGACAGTTCAATTTTAATCTGATAGGCTATCGTGGCTTGTCAGGCAAGGCTATCATAATATTTTAATAACTGTGATCTATTAGAACCATTTATGTCCATTCTTCCATATGTCGATGATTACTTATGTAAATTTTATAGGTTTTAATACTGAGTTATTCAGGTTTTGCCGTTATGATAGTTTAATAGCTGATCGAACCGTTCAATGTGGATAGCCTGGAGCTCATTTTTGAACGTTAAAGATGATTTGAAAATTACCTGATTCATTCCTAGTTGATCCTTGCGTATAATCCTGCAAATGAACTTAATGTACCAGTTAACATGCTTATTGGATAATAATATTTTAATGGATATCAAAGTGTAATTGGATACATATGTCATCGGCTCGTATGGACCCGCCGGCCTAATGGCCTGGAATTATCTTTTAATACGTCTGTTTTCTCATTACGTTTCATCATTGGTAGTAAAGATGAAGTATTCAAAGAACTAAAACAGTTGTATTACTTTTATATTAAAATAAATTACTTTCGAAGAACAAATAAGGATGTCAGGGGCATAAGTTTTAAATTTAATCATACTTTTATGATTACACATCAGAATAAATAATATATCTGTTTAATAATTTTGTATTGTACTCATTCATTACATGTAGAGTATTACTTCAACCATTACACTATACATAGCCATAAATATTGGCTAGAATTCAGTAAGCTCCCGATATAAGTTATTCTGGTTAAAATGGGATCCCGAATAGAAATAGTTTCTAATTCTATGGACATTAGCAGAAGAATTGATAATGGGCCTGTTAATCATTAATATAGATTTTAATATCATTAATACAAATTTTAATTGTAAAGTACTATGTAAATGTCACAGTAAGCATCGACATCTAAGCTTTACAAAATTATTGTCATATACTTATATATTTAATATTGAAGCAGACAAGTTATTTCCAATTCTGTTCTGAAAATTCCTATGCGAGATGATCAACGACTGAATAAAAACCAACTATTAAACGAATTAAAAAACTAAGTATTGAATAAAATTAACCAGAAAGTAAAACGAAGTATAATGACAATTAATTATTTTAACGACGTATGTTAATTGAACTAACAGATATTAACAGTCCAATTCCATTGATATTCTTTTCATTTAAGAAATATTTATTTTACTATTACTCTGTGGCATACAAAGTGTTAGTATTAAGGCTTTCCCCGAATAGCTGCGTATCATGTCATAGATCCGCTTTAAGTTGAATGCTAAATGCAACGTACGAATGCTAAAACGTACTTACGTTTTATATTCAGTGCTACAGACAATTGTGTAGTCGTTCTCGTACTGTCCAAGGGGGAATTGTACCGCATCATGCTTCTGCCGTTATGCAAGCACTGATGTGCAGTTGCTTAGCGGCAGACACGGCAGTTTGTTTGGTGTACCTAGAATTCTAATTAAGATTTGTATCTCCTTTCAATTTTATGTAAGTATGTCTATCTAAAACAAACTTTAGACTTAGGTCTCTGCCTACTTACAAGTTTATGGGAAGTGAATTCTATATTATGTTTGGAACTCTACATAACAATCTTAACCTACTTACTAGTTTATGCATATTGAACGTGAGCTCTACTTTAAAATTTTAACTTCCTTATGTTTACGTAAATTATAAGCGAACTCTACTTTAAGGTCTTGGCTTTCTTATTGCGCGTAGTTTAGTGCAGCATAGACGAACCCCACATTAAGGTTTTAAATGCTTTACTAGTATATGTATACTTAAAGCGAACTTTATATTAAAGTTTTAAGCTCGTCTAACCATTTTGGTCCGTTCAACTACTTTATTTCACATCCATTTACCGGATTAAATAATAAAAATGAACAAGGCATCGTAAATGGCTATTTTATCTGATTAGTTACATGTAATCGGCTTACGTCTGTCATCGCATCGAAACGCAATATGTGTGTCTGTCTGTATAATGGTGTGTATTAAGCCTTTACAGCCTCTAAAGGGTTGAGTTTAGCGACATCTCTGCGCGCTATCAGCCAGATCTGACGTTAAGATGGCCGATGAGTCGAGCCTCGTTGAGGGGAGAACGGACTTATTATTGCTTTTGCGATGTGAAGGAATTCGGTTTGAATTAAGCAGGCTTTTATTTCCCTGTAAGGGCAGCAGGTATCGCTCTCTTGAATCATAAGAGACATTAAGCAGATGAAGGTACTCTAAAACTATGTTTGTGGTTTTCGTTTAAGGTAAACTTGGTTTGTAAATAGTGGCGGTCACTATAGTTAGCGCCGGAACCAAATCATTTTATTATTCATTATAACAACGCAAAATAGGCTGTGACAATTTAATAAAAACATTTCAGTTCCCAAATTATAGGTGGGCCCGGCGTAAAATGAATTTTTTTAAACTGTGTAAAATTTAATAAAAAATTACGTGCCTATATTTATATATGTAAGTATTTCTATAATTGTACCATCACGCCAGGTCTCTTAAGAGGTAGGAAAAGAGAATTAAGTTCTAAATATCTTTATTCTTACAATCCTTACGTGCCCTTACGTGTTGTATTTTGTATAAGTTATTTTATGACCTGTCTGGTCTGTATAATAAATAATTATCTGTAACTGAGGCAAGATTACAGTGTAAGGATTTTCTAACATTAATTCAGTTCAATTTTTGAGTCCTACGGTGAGCTACTCGTACTGGTTGCACACGCGATAGCCTGGTAGTAGGCTCTGGGTTCGATCGGCGGGTCTTATTATGTAACTTGACAATAGGTTTACCCCCTATTATATTAGGTGTACAACATAAATGGTGATACTAAATTCCTCTGTTTACCCATTCGAGAAAGTGTATAATGCTATGATATTTTGTTTTAACTTTGACATACGATAGAGTCTTGGCTTCTGACACCGCGAGACTATTTGTCCGTTATATATCATTTGGAGGCTTCAATCGCAAAACGCGTGCGTCAGTTACATAGTCAACTGTCAGCCGCGTCAGTAAAGGGGACATGTTTATCTAAAATTATTATCAGCCTTTACGAGATTAGTCCGTCCGCCTGTCAGGCGAGTGGTGCACGTGACAGTCAGTTTCGAGTTGTTTGGTGTTTGATGGTCAGGGAATTTGTGTTCTCCGAAACGTGTGTATGTGAAGAGTAGAAGAAGGGTTATATACATATAGAATGTTGAATATGTAGCTTAAACATAGAATGAAAATTTCCTTGTACATATTAAACGGACACATGTAAGAAAAAAATGCGTAGACTAAATGTATCATGAGTAATGGTGATATTACATGTCAACGGGGGAGTATTTTTGTAAATTAACGTCAAAAACAATTAAGCTCTAGTCCTATGGGCTTAAGCCTCTCATACCAAAAGTAGATCCGTGTTCAACTGTGGAACTACAAAAGGTTTGATGGTGACGGATGTAAGTATTAACTCCGTTAAGTTGAAACATCAGTAACATCCGCGAGTGGACTGGCATTACGAGCGCACCAGAATTATTTCACCCCGCAAAGGATAGGGACAGATTCCAAAAAGTGATTGCCAACC
>DWMG01003314.1:0-12058 GCA_018244855.1 Elbella merops
CATAAGGAATATAAAAAATCATATTAATATTCTTATAATTAATGTACTTAATGTAATAAATTATAATTATTGTTAACATTAATTATAAATAGATAAATTTAAAATACACTCATATTATCCAAAATCACAGATAATTTCGATGTGAAAAGAAAAAGCAATCTTATGGAACACATTTGAAATAACTCCATTCAACAAATGTATTCCAATCTGAGAGGAAGTCTTCAGGATATATATTTTAATCTTTATCTGCAGCGATATCGCGGTAGCTTAAGTATTCTGGATACGGAACATTCTCATGGTCGAAGCCATTGGCTGATTAGTTCAGGTTCCATTCAAGTAACGATTCGTATGGAATTATTGCTATAGTAATATAGTATTTAAGTGCACGTAATAAGATTCATATTTCGGTATGTGAAAAATCCTACAATTTAATATTCTAAGACATCAAAGGTATTTGTAACATTCCATGGAAATAGACGCTTCGTTAGTTGCGACCGCCTCAGATTTGCATCAAGAAGATATGTACGTTCTATTAATGTTTGTTTGTATGGAGAGAGAAATAAATTAGCAGAGTATGTGTTCTTTTTCACTCTTGTTATTATATATATAATATATTTACTATTAATTATTCAAGACCAAATTTAATAAATTGTTGTAATAGTTATATGACTAAAATTAATGATTTAATATAAAATGTGTAGAAATTTAATATAAAAATAGTCTTTATTGTTATAATATTATCGCGCCAGGCTCCTTAGGACGTAGACAAAGGGTTCTGACTGCCAATCACACATACGAGTATTCTTACCGATTCGACTTGCTTCTCGTATTTCCATGACACGGTTCAAAATGTTTTATAGAAACTTAAATACGAGTAAATTATATTAGAAAAAAAATGCAACAATATTAAAATTCAAACGGCATATATATGTATATAACATTTATGAATGAGTGTATATAATTTTGATGGAGCTGTCATTTTGGAAACATGAATATTTTTCATCAACACAAACGACCAATGAAAACTGCTGATAACGGTCTATTAGCATAACTAATTAGACAGTTAAAATAAATTTACCCGCCATTTTCGTGGTATGGCTGTTTGTTTTTAATTACAAGCCGGTTTGTGTTGTATACAAAGTTATAATTATATTATATATAAGTGTATAATCTGTGAAATAAATCGTTTTTTTTGCAAGTCACTAAACTGATCAAGTTTAAAAAACCAATTAATTCTCATTACACCAACGATATATTTTGTATAAATCGTTAGAAACGCATGTAATTATTATTATCATCATTATTTTATCGTCACGCGAGGTACCTAAAGGAGCAGGCAGAGTACAATTAGTGCCAAATATTCAAATGTATAAATTAATCATGTGTTGGGTGGTATTGAATTCCTTTTGAACTAAAAAGATATTCATGTACCAAAAATCGACAATTTTCTAAAAATACCTCCATATTTCATCTTTCATAAATCCGCAGCAAATGTAAGGAATGTTTTATGCCAGGCGCGGTCGTCGCGGTGTCTGGAAAGTGAAGGGCACCAGGCCAGAAAATTCTCCTGAGCAGCTGAGTAACCTGATCCACAATCAAGTGTAATTTCACTCAATCAGTGAACAGAGGGCCTTTGTCTCTAATCTGATTAACATTCGTTACTAACTGGTACTGTGTCATTGGTTGTGTGTCGCGCTTATTAACTTCTGACAGCAGTTACGATTATATTATTGTGATGTTATATATATGTTTTATAGGTAAATCTTGTTAATAAAACGCCATGAAACTTTAATAATAATAATATAATAATAATCGACCCATTTATCATTGCACTGTTGGAATATGGGTCTCCTCTCATATTAGTTCAGGGTTAAGGCGATAGTCTGCCACGCTGGATAAGTGCGGGTTGGCAGACTTCACATATCTCAGAAAATATTTTTATTTTTATATATTCTAAGGTGTGCAGGTTTCCTCACGATGTTTCCCTTCACCGAAGAAATACTTTATTTACGTCATAAAAATGTTATATTTCTTTTAATTTACAGTAGGACGTCATATTCTTTGTCGACGGTAAAAATGTACAGGTGTATAACGGTATAGGTTATGGCAGGAGCGACAAAAAAAGATGCTACTAAGTTGTATGGATAGTTACAAAACAGATACTATGAAGAAATTGGCATCGTTGTCATCTTCATCAACCATTTTATTGTTTCTCTGTTTGTGTGGTGAAACTTTATGTGGTGGTAATCAAAGTTGATCTAACCTAACCTAAACTAGCCTAATTTAACAACATTTACCGAGCCTAACATAATTAACTGAAATATATACTAACCTGGCTTTTAATGGTTTTTGACTAGATTGAAAATAAAAATTATAACCTAACTTAACCTAATACATTTACTCGTTAGGTACGAGTCGAATCTAAACTAACCAATACTGAAATATCTATCCATTTACTTTGTAGGTCTTTATTGCTAAATTATAGAAAAAGATTTTTACACAATCATTTTTAAACTGTATCAGAGAACAAAGGTAGTTTTAAGTAACAAAGGGTATTGGCAGAGCGCTGTTATTCTATTACGTTCAGGAGTTGGCTGCTCACCGCGGCTATCATTAATAGCGCTCCAGATTTTGATCGGGTGAAAATTGTTCGCAGTGCAGTATCGAAATGGGGCAATCCACCCGCAGAGACAATTGAAATAAAACGTCAGTGCAGCTGAGAAGAACACATAACAGCAAGGTGTAAACCAGCAACGCTTATATACGATTTAGAAATCAACTGTTATAGGTATAGAGATTATTTTCGCAAACTGTTCCAGTGCAGTTAAGCCGTTTCAATTTGCAGGTGAGGCGCGTACGCCGCGCCGCAGAAGGGTTATTCTTTTTGTTCCAGCTGCGAAGTGTGTTTTATTTTAAATCTGCGGTACTAACGAACCAAGGCTCTTGTTACATACGATTCTGTCGCGCGACGTATCCAGCTGTCGGCGACTCAGGGGCCAATTTATAATGGTTGACTCATAATTCTAATTGTCTAATTTAATTATTGTGGCGGTACTGTAACAAAAAGTTAGAACTACATTGTAAAATGTTTATATTTAGTGCACTGTCTGCTACAAATGTTTTAAGTTCGCTAACTGGAGATGGAATGTTGTAACCCATTGTAGTTATTCTTGTTTCTTCATAATAACCGCGTAAGAAAGGTGCTTAGTTTAAAAAATACCCATTTAACGTAAGGGAACGAGAAAATGATACATATATTTGAAGTTTGGTCGTCTCTACCTAAATCTAAAGAACCTAGCATGATGGTATAATTGGTTATTATTGGAACGATGGGCTGCTGCTATTAGGAAATCTATTGGCATTTAAATAATGGCGAACTTGGTTCCCGGGTATAAATCGTATCGCGGTATCGCGGTAGTGACATGTGTAAAGACTCATAAGTCACTGAGGTGTCGGCGGGCGGCGGGCGCATTGTGTTCTTATGGCGCATACATTAACGTGCATTCTCACTCGCGGAACCCGTTCCTCGGCCGCTCGCCGCACTCTTGTTTCTCTTTTGCTAATCGCGGGCCTTTGTGCGAAGTTCGATAATCGAAAAAAGCGGCCTCCTCTGTGTCAAATAAGTCAGCGTTCCGCGTCCAAGCTCGTTTCGTTCGGAACGCGCAAAAAGATCGTATAGAAATATCCACTGTTATTGCATGTTGGGACGGCGGAACGCGACGAGCTTCGTCGTTTGACATATACATATAACGTTCTATATGCATTTTTTATTATATAATAGGCTGTATGGTCGCGATCTCATCTGATGTATTCTAAGACAGAACTCGCATGCCTAGGAAGATACTATTCACACTTGTGTTGATGAGCCCTAAGTGATATTTGTTCAGGTGCATGTATCAGAAAAGTGGAATATGTAGATGAACATCAGGTCTATAAGGAAGGCGTAACGGTATGATTAGGTTATACTTACCTATATACGTAAATATAATTTGTCAAAAACACTATTTCAGGAATCAGTTCAGATAGTTTGAAATCATAATTATTGTATGACATAATATAACTATTATAATAGCCGTAGAATAATTATGATTTGAAACTTTCTTTACTGTTTTCTGAAAGATAGTGATTTTGAGATATTATGCTAGTCGTAAATGAGCGATATGTTCTATGTGTGTTTCGTTTAACCGGCTCATTGTTCGAGCTGCACGTCGCACGTGACAGGGCAAGCGGTGCAACATCGATTTCCACTCCGGAACTGTAGCCGTCCTGTGTCTAGTCAAGTTACGGTGTGAGTACTCTTCACAGCTTACACTAGCTTTTACGGAGCGGGTTTTCAATGTATTTTACTATACGCTAGAAAAAATAATTGTACAATTGCAAAAGTTCTCAACATTTCTAATAAACAGTTCTACATTATTTGAAACGTAATTGACCGCATAAAAGTGGAAAAAACTTTGTCGAATGAACTATTACGCTTCTAACAAACGTAGATATTTCTTGTCATATGTTTAACAGGTAATTAACTTTAGTTGATATAGATTACATTTGATAAAAAATATCTGGAATACAAAGCGCTTATATCGTTCAGCACACTCATAATGATATATAATTACTAATATTTATTATAGATACTAATATGACAAAAATTTATACGTTTTCATCCTTCACATTCAACGGAGATCCGTGTCCGACAGGGGATCGATAAAAATGTTGAAGGTGGATACATAATGATGTATACAAAAATGTCATAATAATAAAGCAAGCGGGCAGACTGTATGGCGGAGTGGAGAGCGCCGTTCGCGAAATTCTAAATCTGTTGCACGCTGCGCCCGCGCACGCGATCACTCCCTGGCCCCCGACCCCTGCGCCCTCGTTCCCCTACACACCCGACTCCGCGACCCCCCGTTCCCCGTGCCCCCGTGTCGTTAGCCGGCGTGAAATTATTTCGAGACCACTACACATGTTTCGCGCTCAGCTTTGCACGATCGACGACGAGTAGCCGATCCATGTGAGAGTTCTCCTACCACTGGGTATTATTAGTGTGCTGGTATAGCGGCTGAGTGGCATTGGTGGTCTATTGATATTGGTCACTATCACTTAAGTAATTAACTTTAGATTTTTCACTGAAATTATACAAACTGTTTTCTGGTACTAGTACATACATTCAGTAGTTATTATTAATCACTTCACCAGTCCACCAACACAGGTTCTACCAAATTGGGCTTTGTCTAGAATCTCCACGTTGCGCACGCAGGTTGGGAATGACGAAGCACAGTTTCTCGTATCACCTACACTGCTACTCGTAGATGGACATGGCAAATGCCCTTCTAGACACTGCTGAATAGCTGTGCGTGAAGGGCTGCGCTATACCGCGGTTAGCCGGTCACCAATTATAACTATTTCTAATCAAAATATTTAGTTATATCTCTAATTTCATAAATATATTCGATAAAAGGAAAGTGCCACTATACCACTCGATGGGCAATTAGCGCGTGTCCCGTGCCGACGAAACCTGCGCGAACGTAATGGCAGCGTCACTGACAATGGCAGGGTAAATAATGTCAACGCGGAGTCTCAACGAAATGCTCGCCGGTCTCGGCGGAGACTTCGTTAAGTGTCACGTTGTTAAGCCTTACATTGCTTTTATGGTTCGCTGTACAATTTTCACATATGTTAACGTATGCTTGTGCAACTTTGTACATATGTATGTGTGTGCAACTTTATGTATATGAATGAGTGTGTAACTTTGTATAATGGGCCGTCGCCGTCGTATAATAAAATGTCTTGACGCTTTTGTATATTTAAAGTAGTTACATAAGAGAGAATGAAGAGGAAGCACGTTTGGCTAAGCTGTAAACGATTAAATTATTTATTTGTTTGTTTATTCCTAATTACCTCGATAAAAAGCAGTTACATTAATTAACACAATAATATATACAACACTATATAGAAAAATCCATAGGTTAATCATTAACATACACATTAATTATAGATTTATTAAAATATATAAGATACAAGTCAGTAGGTGTTAACAAGATCAAAAGACAAAAACTTAGACATACATCTAAAACTTTCCGCCACTTGTCGGCAAATAGGTCAAAATCAGGATGCGCTTAAACAACTGCTTAATATACCTACTCACTTAATTACGTTTTTCTGGACTGCTTCCACCGGGACTGTGCTGCGACCGGCAGGACCCCGGAGACGAAGGACATCGGGGAGTTCCGAAACTAGTCGCGCTAATACAAAAACACACGTTTCTATAATTATGCTTACCTACCAATATGGTACTAGCTTATGTAATTTATCAGCCGTCTGGTCATCATAAACAGGCTCTCACTACTTTGGATTCAAATGCCCTTGTATAGCAATGTCTCAAGCTATTTATTACATACATACATACATAACTTCACGCCAAGTTTCTTACGGGGTAGGCAGAGATTATTATATATCACTTAGAAACCAAACCAACGTCAATATAATTAATAATGTCTTCTTACATTGTTACAGGTACAGGAGCAAACGAGGGCATGTTTGCGGTGGTGCCCAAACACGTGTGAACACGTTACCACCTTAGCGCCTTGAGGTCTAATTAGGTTGCTCGCGACGGTGTGAGACCGCGTGACACTTGTAAAGGCGTCCAGCGCTCAGCAGGAGCTTGTCATATTCACCAGTCATACTAAACATATAGCTTACCGAATATAGATTATAAATGTATTGTGTGAAATCTAAAGGGAGTGATGAACGTAGAAGAACCATGTTAGGTTTTTAGGGATGTATACTTGGTGCTCTCCGCGTACTTCGTGGGGTATGTGTTGATATAGTATTAATTATATATTTTAATGTCATATTTTTACGTATTTCTTAAATATTACATTAAACGTTGTAATAGTATTACTAAGTTTCAGTGTTAAGGTTTTTCATAAAGTCCTCTAGTGTTTTCACTGAACATTTTTATTTTAAAAACATTAGGATGATATTTAGGTATCTTTTTTATATCTTTGTAGGACATTTTCTGTTCATAAAGTAAGAATTCTAGTCAATAAATAATAATTACTATAACAATAACTTAATCATTAAAACTAGTTTTCATTGATGGATATACGAAGCTCTAAATGTCTTTATATCATAAATGAAAACAAAAAAAATGTTGCATTCTACTGCACACAGCCAGCTGCTAGCCGTATATGGCGCGCAATCTGATTCACGTCATTACCGCCATTGTAGCTCTTATTACCATAGCAATAAAGATGTAGATGCAGTACGAGGAATCGTTAAAAGTGTTGTTTAAGCACAAACGCGTGTATCGATTGTACGTGACCACACGAAAAC
Source organism: Elbella merops (assembly GCA_018244855.1). Lineage (NCBI taxonomy): Eukaryota > Metazoa > Arthropoda > Insecta > Lepidoptera > Hesperiidae > Elbella > Elbella merops. The sequence continues at coordinate 7,333 of DWMG01003314.1, forward strand.
ATAGCCATTGTCAGTGACCTTCGTTAACTTGTATGAGGTAGTGAAAAAACTTCGCATTGATATGGCATAGAATGGTGGTATGAGATTTGACATACAATTTACTGTGGTTAGGCTAGGCAGCAGGACTTGTGGATCTTGACAAGCTCTTTGAAGTGTGAATATGTGAGTAAAATTCAATCATTACAGCTATTAGACAGATATTATTAATATAATTTTATGATAGAAAATAAACTGATTGTTAAAAAATGCACACACTCATTTCTTCAGGCCAAGTCCCTTACGGGGTAGAGAAATATTATTATCATTGACTGTCGTTTATCTAAAATCAGACCGCCGCTGACTGACTTAAGTTTAAATATGGCAACACTCAATTATGTCACGGCTTCAGGCGCGTCGTAACAGCTTCATCTCAGATTACGAACTTGCATACACGGAGCTATGAGATGCTTATGACATTAACAAGATTGTTAATGTAATCATTTATAATATATATTTTAACATATAAAATAACAAACTGTCCGTTCGAACTTAAAAGGGTTAGAAATGTTTATCTTGTACAAAAAATAAAACATTTTATGAGATGCCAGTTACAAAAATCTTGATTCCTAAATAAATGTGTTGTCATCATATAAAACATAGCGGGAGACACCTAAATAGCGTCGAGATCCTGTGTTCAAATTGTGATGTACTTTTATAAAAAATAATAATAATATGCGATTCAATGTCACTAGCTGTAATGGAAAAGAAAAACATTGTGAGTAAACTCACCTTAGGCTTCTCCATAACCCACACTTGACCAGTGTGGCATATGATGACTTGGCACTTCTCATCCGAGGGGACACCCGTGTCCAACAGTGGAACTATTAAAGTGTCGATGGTCATGATAGAGACAGTTCTGTAAATTTAATTAACTTTAACCTTGGTTTATGATCAGCCTGTCATAGCTGGACATATCTATACCTCTCCAATAGCACTCCACTGAGCTCAATCTTTAGCTCTTCATTTCCAACCACATCGGATGCGAAAACCTAACCTTAAATAAACTACTTTAAATATGAAGTTTTTTTCTTGATTTAAAACCCATATCATAAAATATATAAAGATCATAATCTTTAATTTCACATTGAAGTAAACTTTAATTATAAATTGCTGTAAATAAGTAAGTACTATAAAGTGAACAAGTTGTGGAGGTAGGTTAAACGTGGTAATGTATTACCATTTCCATATGCAAATGTAGTGCGTTTGCAATTATCACGGTTAATGTATGAGCATGTCTGACGCGAGATATCTGAGACACGGCAACTCAGTCAACCCGGTCAACATAGGTATATATGGATACATCCATACGTTATCAGAGTACATATACATACATTCGCAAATATCATTATTTTCTCATTATTTGTTTAAAATATTGTAACATAACACAGAAATCTAAGATCAGGTCTGTAAGGATAGAAAAATTTAGTACGTTATTCCCTGCCCATCTCGTAATGGAACGCCTGACGATATAATAAATAATAATATAAAAAGATAATTAAAAATAAGACGGCTTAAAGGTAAAGTTAATTTCCCAAAAAAAATTCTCTCAGCGTACTGTACAGTAACTATTTATTAAATCTTCTTGTATTTGTTCCAATTTCAATTATTTTTTTAAAACCCAATTTAATGTTCAATATATTACATACATTATGCAATTTATATAAACAACGACGATATAAATAAACATTTTCGGCGACAATATGCAAATATCGCATTATAATGGGTAATTAAAACATTCCAGGTGTCGATTTCACGCCTTGTCTATATACCTATTCTTTTTTAACACGTATGCACTGTCTTTTACGCGCAGCGCTCACGTAAAATTCCATGTTCCACCAGACTCTTTTTCCGCTCGTAAAATTTTTCAGGTTTGTGTTTACCCCGCAAGAACGTAGTGCTATTAATAAATAATTAATATTACAAAGCTGTATTAAATCAAAATGTGAACTTAAATGAAAAACTTAATCAAGACAGACTTGTTTTCGATCTGTAAAGCAAGTGTTGTCTTAGCACTATTCTATTAATGTATAGAAAGTGTCTACATTCAAAGGGAGTAAGTTAAATGTTGCTATAAAGCTAATGACGTCACAATACTCTACGTATATTAATTATATTTGACTAATTCGTCTAACTAAAATTAATCTAGTAATAATGATTGCGATTTTAACAGAGTGTCCTACAGATATAGTTTACCAGAATAAAGGCATTGCTTAGATTACTATCTATCTATAGAAATAGATAAAGACGACCGACCGATTGTTCTAGGCCTACTACATAAATAATGCCGTAGCGTCTTCGTAGCCAGCAGCCTCGTAGTCGTAGACGATGTGCGATCGATGCAGATGCGATGCAGATTGAGGCCTTCACAGGTGGCGTAAGAATGCTCCTCCATAATTATAGCATATATTTAATATGCCTGAATTAATAAAACGTAAGAAAAATTCTATTAATATGTTTTCGGCTATGCGTACGCAACCACCGAGTGCTTAGCACATTTAATGTGCCTGAATTTATGAAATTATGAAATGGAAATGATTACTAAATAAACAATTCTGATAAATATGAATTTATAAGACGTATGTAAAATTCCATCTATGATGTGTTTACTGTTTCATGTGGACTATGCGTCAATGTTGCTGCGTATAAATAATCATATGAAAGATATTGTTCAATATGACGTAATTACTACTCCATCATTTTTGACAGTTTTATGATGACATCTGTCACCGCGTGTTAACAGTGGCCGTGTTATATTGTATTTATTATCTATTGATGGTCGTTAAACCAGATGATTTATATGACAAATGCTGTCATCGTTCGGCGAACCGTAAAATAGGTAAAATAATACCATTTATTCTGGATATGCATCAAAATATTTATTAGGAATTTTTATTTGTTTATTTTCTGTTATTTGGTGTATTTGCAATGAACATATAATGAAAATGACTTAAACTAAAAGTTTTTATTTCAAGTTATAATTTAGTCTTTACTTTTAGTTATCCGCATATATTTTTCAAATCGATATGACTACATTTAAATATATTTTTCAAATTATAGACATCGTTTTATAGTCCATGCTCGTTTTATGCCAGATAAAATTAAAAAATTATAGTATCGTGGATATATCGTATTATGATCTTTAATTTGATTTTTAAATGACGTATAATGATCAATTTATGTAGATAGAAATGTTGAAAATGGCAATGTAGGTGGATATACTGTTGAGACGCTAACATCTGGTCGAATAAAATATCTTCTGATTTATTTCTCCATATTACAAGCTATTTTTAGGTCAAATTTTATGTTTTAATTCTTGTAAGTTTCATTTGGAATGACGTTTTGCTTTTAAATTATTTCGATCTTGTATACTTTGAGTTACTTTTTTATTCATTTCTTTTGTGTATTATTTCTCTTTGCAGGCGAAACTGATAATTTAGTATGAATATATTTTTTTTATCTCTTCATCGCTAAACAAGATGGTTTGTGATTTCGTAAACACCCCCACCCTAAGGCGAGATAACTAATTGTACTATTCAAATAATTTTGAAAATCGAACCCGGTAACCTTTGCATGACAGATTTACATACGGAGCCTGATGTTTAACGTAAATAAATATTTTTTTCTTTACCTCAATAAATGTAATAAAGGATTGATTATTTTCAGTAACTTTGAGAAGACCAAAGTAATATCTTTTTCCACAGACGTATTAAACCAGGTGTTTTCAAGAGCGATTGATTTTTATTACAACAGCCTTCAAGGCCTCGTCCATAACGTCGGTTTTATCGAATATCGATAAGTTGCCGGCCCATCACTAGGGTTTTATTTTATAGGTGTAATAAGGATTTTAAAGATGTATATTTAAGAATACAAATGTTTATATACACCAGTTAAGGTAATAACGATATATATATATAGGTACATATATTTTCATTGTGAATCTTGTTGCTGCAGTTAATGTTAAAATAGTTATTTGTAGTCTATAAATACCACTTATTTGCGACTAGAGTGTAATATTTCAAAAACACTATCTTTCAGAAAACAGTTCAGAAAGTCAGAAATCATTAATTCGATGAAATGAAATAAAATGATAAATATACAATAAATGAAATGAAGTAGTGACCACTTGCATCAGGCGGGGCGGCACCCGGTTTGCCGTGCCTTTTAATATAAAAGAGTTTAATATTGATTCTTTTTTCTTCCATAATATGTAGGTTAGCATCTGTATCTACTGGAAGTTCTATCATCGAAATTTGCTGCGACAAAGCTGACTTTCCTTTAAGTGATTGTGATCAAGCGGTCTATGGGCCGGCATCTTTACTGACGAACGGGTTGCGCTAACAGGACGTCACAGACGGAGCTATAATATGTCTTAGCAAGGCATACAGATCAACACTTCGCGTGTATCTCCTTGAACGGGTAGGCAGAGGAGTGAAGTACACTCCCTTGCTTCCCTAGTTATGATATACGTCCCATGGAATAGGGGATGAGTCTATTTGTAGCAAGGTATATTGTGATATATTAAAATATATTTTCGGCACTAACGCTTCAGTGATCGCAAACCTGTGTGTGAGGTATATCTCTTTCTTACGTCCTCAAAATATATTGACAGATATACTGCCGTCATAACAAAAAAAGACGTTTCTACGAAAATCTAATATTGGAGAAATTAAATGTTTTGCAATCCAAA
>DWMG01003315.1:0-12058 GCA_018244855.1 Elbella merops
TTCTGGGCTAAAACCATTTAGGGACCTATCACAGAATGTGTTTGTCATCGACACGCTAAGAAGAAGAAGAAGAAGAAGAAGACTATTGGATATTTCTGATTTAGGATTTCTAGTGTTACTAGATCTACTTCTAGAGTCACTAACTCGCAGTCTGGATCTGTGCCCGGTGTATGGCAATTGTATCACCACCTATCCATGAGACTTCAACAAACCTAGTGAAACGTGGGAGTGTAGCACACTCTTCTGCCTACCCCTTCGGGGATTATAGGCGTGATTATGCGTTTAAATTGAACAAATGCGAATCAGAGATGAATCTTTACGATCGGGTACATGTACAATAGAAATAAATCGACATCGCCGTATCCACTGATTACAGTTGCTAGTTTATGAGACAATTGTTTGCTTTGGCGGATAAATATTTAATTTGGCACTGGCCTTGTGTACCTTCTCACGGGTTCAGATCCAATAGTAGCCAGCTATTTTCGTTTCATCGCGTAATTACTGTTGAAATCGAAGTTCTTGAGGGTGTATATTGATAGAAAACACGTATCTACCTCTGAAGGACAACTAGGTATAGTTCGTTACCTTGAATGTAGATACGAGTACATATAACATGTAAAATAGTTGGGTTTTTTAGCCGATCGCATAACGTAATTGTTAGTATTGAGACTCAGTGCAAAGAATGAAAATCTTAACTTTAATGAGTTTAATGCAATTAATAATATTCAAGCACGGCGTAAATATTTGTCTAACCGTTTAAGTAAAACGCGGATCTCGCCGCCACGTATTGTATTCATTAAGTAGAGCGAATGATTTTAATTGTCATTTATTTTTTATTGAATGAAATGAATTCATCACGGTCAATTATAAAGGGTAAAGGTACCGATTTCTGATTCTGTCTAGTGATGAGTGATACGTTAATATTAAATGTTTTTTTTTCTTTTTCAATTTTATTTTTGCACCTCCCTTTTTTTTAATGTCTTACTATTCTCCAAGGGTGGACCGTTGGAGGATGCCTGTATGATATTCTAGTTAATGTCGATGACACATTGCTTATAGTGATAGTAGCGTGTACACGTGGTCCCACCTTGTCATTGGGCATCCGCAATAAAGTGTTTATGTTTCGTAATCTTAGATGTTTTGTGAAATACATTTGATACAACCGATGCGATACACGGTCCGCTTAAGTGCTTACTTAAGATTGTGAAACGTTTTAAAAGTGTTTTCGTGTATTTTCCAGTAAACGATATGCGACGCTATAGTTCTTTGTTCGTGTCATCTAAATAAGTTACTTTATATATGAGTACTGAATATTCGATTTTGTTTTAAAAATACAGAGTCCGCGTAATATTTATACAATAGGTTGTCATTTTAGTACGTCGTTTAGGTACACATCTAGTTGATAAAATGCCTAATTTTTTCCGTAAATTAGGTCACAGATGCGAACAGCGATAAATGCATTCTTATATTCGAGCGAATATTTTCTAGCCTCGAACTCGTTAGTGGGATGCGTAAACGCTTACAACAAGTAGTCATTGAAAAAGTGTAGCAATCGCGTTTATCATTTGGAGTGTATTGATGCCGTCGGCGGTAGCCAATCTAGCAAACTGTTACGCCCGCATCAATTGACGTACACCCGACTGATTAGCAAAGACGGTGATCCATTTGCGAATTCGACCAATGATGCAGTGAATTTGCCTGATTGCCTTGTGTACTCATCATTGACCGGTATAATCTAAGGCAGACGATACGTGAAAGAGTTGAGATAATCGGTTACAGTTCTGGCCGGCTCGCAATTGGATCACCAGCGTGACGCACTAAAGTAGGCACCGCGCTTGTTGCAACCCAAGTGTTCGTAACCTTAATATTGCTGACGGCGTGTGGTCGTGAACGACATCCTTCCTTCCGTGTTTTTATTAGGATACGCGTTAATGTTGTAGTAGGTTGGAAATTGCTTTCTCACTTTTTATTTTTTTATTTTTACAAATTTGCATACAATGGTTGAATGACGCATATACAACCAGCCGAATTAGCACTAGCATGACTAATTTGGTGGGATTTGAACCAAACCAGATGTATTATAGTATGAAGGGAATAGAAGAGAATGAGCGAGACAACGTACAGTAATGATTATTCGTCCCTATTATATACTTCACACTAGATCCCTTTATGAGGTAGGCAGAGAGCATCGAGTGCCAAATGTCTTCAGCCTGACGTATCTACTTCTTCTACATTCAACACTCACTTCATAAAATCACGCTTGTTTCGATGGCCTATAACCGCCTCATCAGTCAATACTAGGTATTCAATACGTAATGTTCTCTCTTGGAGCCATATATGGAACTTTTTTAATTTTCCGAATGCAGCTGCGGGCGCGACCACGTGCCTAACATGAGATATCAATATCCGCAAAGTATTCACGATAGGTAACATTTAGTATATTTTTCTGGATCGAGATTGTGTTTGAGGTCAGTCTCATTACAAGCATGTATGTGTAGGGGTACCCATTCCACTGTTTCTATACAATAAAATCGGCAGTCATAGAAATTTGATATTGAATTGCATTACTTATAAAATAAATCATTTATCCCCTCGTGAATCTCTTTTATCTCACTCCTATTCAAAAGTAGGACGTATAAAACAACGGATGAAACGTGGGAATATACTTCATCCGTCTACTTGCACCTTCAGGGGAAATGCAGCCCTATTGTTATATCAGTATTATCAAATTATCGAATATCTCAACACGGGGTACGCTTCGTACCGCGGTACGCCAGTTGCATTACAACACGACTAGTGCACGTAACCTCAATACTGCACCGGGGGCGGCGCGTGACTCAGCGGCTAATCCTCTGTAGGGGCTTAAGGCTTCGCGAAGACATTTTTTTTCTTTTACCCATATATATATATATATGTGTCTATTTATTTATAGCTACGGTTATAACTATGCGCTTTTTATAAACTGTAGTGGATATATCTAGTTATTGATGTATAAGTTAATGAGCGATTAAAAATTTTGGACTAGTTGATAAAGGGTAAAAAAAAACGTAACTTCACGCCTGTAATCCCCGAAGAGGTAGGCAGAGGAATGTAGAACATTCCCACGTTTCACCAGTTACGTGTAAGTCCCACTATGGAATAGGTGGTGAGCCTATTGCCATGCATCGCGCACAAATCCAGACTCCGAACCACTACTAGAAAATCTAAATTAGAAAATTAATTAGAACCCGGGACCTCCCGATCGGCAGTCGCACTTACAACCAACACGACCAACGAGGCAGTAAAAAGAAATAAATAGTATATTAATTACTGATTTGTTGTACATAAGTGTTGCCAAATATAAGGAATTTCGTTTAATTGTGAACATCGGCGATAAGCGATGTTTTGTTATTTTGAGTTTGAAAACTATACCACGCTCTATAACAGATTGCTAGGTCCGCGACATGGCGAGAAGCGGCAGTCTATTGTAATTGGTTAAATTGTATTACAATATTTATACCGTGAAAATATTCCTAATTAAAATGTTACATACTTATAAAAATTGCACTCTCTAAACAATCACGTGTATGTATCTACGTTCAACGACTTATTACGTACCCATATGTTTATGCTCTAATAATGACGGAAATTTTTAATTGAATTTTTGTATTCGCCTTCCGGCTTAGATCCGCATGATGATTGTCGTCTTCTGTTCATACATACATACATACATCTCTACAAATATACATATATGGCCTTGTGTGTGTGAGTGACACAATAAATCCTATCAATTCCATTCGATGTTCGTAGCCAGAAAGACGTGTTCAGATCGATGCGAATGACGCATACGCCCTCATGCTGCCTGTCCACACGCTATCAGCGCTTCCACTGCTAATGATTGGTGCCCACTATCGTTATCTGTTCTTTTTGCATAATGTGGTTTTATTGTGTGTGTGTGTGTGTGTGTGTGTGTGTGGGTGTGTGTATCTAAGCGTTACTTGTACATAGGTAGTTGTAGAGGTACCAACCAAGATGTTGTTGACATGCCTATTTAACGAATATAGATTAACAAATTCATTGATTTTGTCGAAGTAGGTATTTATATTAGGTTGATGAGCAGGTAAGATGATATTAGTAGTAGTGGCAGGGAACTTGGATTGGTGTCGGGTGTGTCAATAGGCTTATCATCACCATCATCACCATTACCATCACAATCACAATCACCATCGCCATCATCATCATCGGCTTATTTCAGTTCAATGCTGGACGTAGGCTTCCCCCAATGAGCGCCATTGCGCCCTGTCCTCGGTTTGCCGCATCCAGCCTCTGCCTGAAGCCTTTCACACAAGTCTTAAACTAATCCTTATATTGTATGAGGCGTATAACTTGTCTATGGAAATAATAGAAGTGATTACATCGTGTCGTCAATATACTTAATAGAAGTGGCTATTTGCTGCGGTGAATACTTAATAGTACTTCATACGCCGATTGGCCGGTTATTATGTGTAATGAATGTAGTGGATCGGATAATGTGTTCTTTTATTTATTCATTTTCTTTAGATCTTTTTATCATTTCATTTTTTACGTCTTAGAAAACATTTTTTTGTGTCATTTGTTTGGTTTGGTAAAGTAATCCCGGTAGAAATTGAGATTGGAATTTGCTTGTATTTTTGTCTTTAACATATGTGTTCTGTAGCTCAGCGAGTTCGCTCTTAATGAGCTTGGAATATGAAAACCTTACGAGGAATAAAAGCTTCAATATTATTTAACGAGGTTACGTTTCCTCCTAAGAATTTTTTATATCTCGGTCACGGGATTTTTAATTAAGTTGCGTAATATTTTCAAACCGAACATTTCGAGACTAATTGTGTTTCAAATAGTTAATTCAGAACTTACATAACGCTCTACATTAAATTTTAGAGTATAGAGTGTATTGCGGTCACTAACATTTCTATTCGTGTGGCAATTGTAATTGGAAGTGAATATTAGTGAAGAAAAGTATGTGGCGTATTTACGTACGGTCTAACGATTACTGTAAAATTAACAAAAGTGAAAATTATATTACCCTAAAATTAAAAAATTACAAAGGTACGTATAATTTTAATTTTCATCCTTTTGTATGTACACTGATGTTTGTTTCTGATTGAGATTTAAATACATTAAAATAGAAATCCGTCTTCGTCATTGAAAGACGAACAATAGCTCCATAGTAATAGGTACCTAATGGCCTCGTAGCAATTTCCCATGACTATTAATGACTGTCAGTATCAAACGAAGTTTCACTGAGGAAATTATTTTACTATTAGAATACGGGACAACACGAAATAACGTCATTATTAAGTTAAATTAGTTTTCATACCCTCCCTCTCTTGACCGGAATCGTAGAAATTAACGTTGTGAATTAAGGGTGATGTGGAATTCGAATTAACAAAGAATTTATACAATTTCATGCGTCAAGTGTAAACGTACATACATACCTACTAGCTCTAATAAAATTGTTTTTTACACATATACATTTTTAAAATTGTTTTCTAGGTTGAAATTGTACTTCACAGTCTTCACGTCTTCATTATATTACATACTTTAGGAGATATCATAGATTCAAAATTACCCATTCATTCATTCATTCATTATCAGCCTACTCCCGTCCACTGCTGGACATAGGCCTCTCCAAAATTACCCGCAACGAAAAATCTCGTATAGAATGGGAAACACGCGGGGAAGCGGCGGACGAGCCGCGCGGTGTGCGGGGACGACCTGTCCCCGCACGGTGACGGTGAAGTAGATAAAAAAATGGACTTGATTTTTTGCAATTTAAAATTCAATTTCGTAATTTCATAGCTCTCAGAAGATTCTAATAATATTTTTTTACCAGCAATCTTCTTTTGACTGCCTCGTTGGTCGTGTTGATTGCAAGTGCAACTGCCGACCGGGAGGTCCCGGGTTCGATTCCCGGGTCGAACACTACAAAATTTTCTAATTTAGATGTTCTAGTAGTGGTTCGGAGTGTGGATATGTGCCCGATGCATGGCAATAAGCTTACCACCTATTCCATAGTGGGACGTAAGCGTAACCGGTGAAACGTGGGAGTGTTCTGCATTCGTCTGCCTACCTCTTCGGGGATTACAGGCGTGAAGTTACGTTTACGTAACCTTCTTATATGCTCCAAGAAATTCATATGCGAGAGCACTGTACTTTAGCTTGCATGTAAACTAAAATACCTCGAACAAGAATTTCGTTATGAAAAAGAAAAGAATTTTGGTATAAAACGTATCCCAAAGTTTAGTCATTCATAAGTTATCCTACAACAACCGACGAACCCACCGACGAATACATATAAAAATATTTATTGAAGTGTCACAAAATTAAAATTATACAACTTGACATTACGACCTCTAATTCGTGTCAAATTTACTTTCATACATTACAACCGCCCCGCGAGCTGCTTAAATGTCAAATCGATTAACAAATCGCGCGCATCGCTCTTGATACCAGCGTTCGTGCCATGTTCCAAATTCTCTTACGCAACGCCCCTTGCACAAATGTCGCCGATGTTAACCGGTTGTGCCTCCTGCCTGTCGCATATCGCGCCTGTATAGCGTGCACGCTGTTCGCTACGTTGTACAATTGTCACATTCTTAATCGCAATGCAAATCGTTTGTTCGTTATTCACTCGCTCAGTCGTATTGAGATTAGAGTTCGAAATATAATCCAATATACAAATGTAATAACATCACGTATGAAATAACATAGAATCACGCCTGTATTTCCCAGAAAGGGTAGACAGAGACGCTTAGTACACCTTATGATTCAGCATTTATGTTATATGTTCCACCATGGAATGCAGGGTGAGTCTATTGAGCTTATGTGATGCAGGTGCTTTCTATGAATATGTATAAAGAACTATCTTGTGAAGTGTTAAGTGAGATCCAATCAGAAAATAGATTACGTTCTCATTCCCTTGCTCACGCTTTTAGATTGAATTTCTGTGTGCCGTGACACCAGACAAAAGCCGGTTAATGGGTCACGTTTTTCGTATAAAGGGGGAATAGAACGTGAATCCGACATGTTCTATTGCTGTCCCTTGGTTTTTATTCACTTATAAAACTAGACGTACAAGGAACACTCTTAAACCTCTTTCTTTTTTGTTATTGTGCGTTTCATGTTTATTTATTCCGGAGTCGACCTTTACTGCTCGAGGATAAAGGGTTTCACGTTTAATATCTGCCAACTTGATATTTACAACGGTAATATATCTCGGACAGAATTCCTCATTTCGGACAAACAGTCCCCCATAGGATATATCCATATTGTCATCTCGAGTGTTTAATGATGAAGTGTGCCGTTAATAGGTAATTTACATCACGGACGTCTTCATTGTCTCCGGGCACTAACGGGTCGCCTCCCCTCTCTCTCTGGACATTGATGAATCACTCTGTTAATATATTTACCCGCGTTACTTGGTGGAGATCATCAAAGTGTCATACGAACTATTGGGTCGAATTTCCGATGTTATTATTACGAAAATGTTCCCAAAATTTTCTGTATAGTTTGTACGAAAAATAATATAACAAAAAATTTATGTCTCGATTCAAATCTCCAGAGCTTTTTGTTGCTCACGCGTGCCCTAGCCGGGACAGATTTTACCTATTGTGGTCAATGACAATTCCGCCGGCGGTTATTCAAGGCCGCCCCGTTATTGTCCCGGGACGGAACGAGCCGCTCCCGTGCAGCCTGATTGTATGACGACTGTCCAATTATTGGCTATATGTCATCGTATATTGTCGAGGCGATAAAACTTTACATTTGAAGGCTAAGGTGTAGTAGTTATGTGGTTACACTATGTTATTTCCGCTAGGGACAATCGTACGTATTAATACTTAGCTAAACATATTATAGTCGAGATAACAACAGGCACAAAATATCTTCGTAGCCTATAAAAACAAGTTGTGAGCGGCTTAAGACCGAGTATGCTCTTGTTTTCCGGTTTTTAATTCGGAATTGTTCATTTCGACAACTACCGATGAACTGGAATTGTTCCTGTCGATTAGCAGGATATTCGCGATTCGTGCGACCTAAATAACATTCTGAGTCCATCCAGACGAACCCCCGCACCGTACCGTTTACGCCGCGCCTTTGTAAATGCATGATGTATGTGTTTGATAATAATTTCCTTGTTAAGGTGGGTCATGTCACAAGTCCCGTGTTACAACGGACAATCTTATGGCAGTTGCAGATAGCGTGCTTTGATCGCTCTATGTAGAGCGTTGAGGTGTTCAGTAGTATGATTCATTTTTCGTTTCATCGTGGGTGGTACGGAGAAACTTGACACCTAAAAGATAGCTTTCATGATTAGGATTCGGGTGATCCTTCACATTTCTTACCGTTTAGGGCGAAAAAAAAACACTAAATAAACTATTATGTCAACACCTCCATAGTCCATTTTGACAGCTGTGAAGAAAGTGTAGTAAAATTTCTTCACGGTTATTTCGTTCAATCTTACTGATTTGTGACTCCGAAATTAAGTTCTAGTCGCAACAGCTTATTACATCTATGAAAGACAATAACTTAACCGCAAGTTGTGTAATGACCGAAGTTGTCTCTTTCCTCTTGTCTGTCTCTATCTCTTCCCGTTGCACTGTATTCAGAGCGATGTTATCTGTGATGTGACAGCAGAATTGCTCGGCCCACTCGGCCGGCCTACATTGTATGTATTATTTACACATTGTAACGGCCTCCAACTAGTTCTTACTTGCAACTCTGCCTGCCGACGTGATTCATATTGTTCGACTTGGCGAATTCTCAGACGATTGTTTAATCAAAACTGACGTTGGTATTAAAGTTGCTCATATCTGCGTGTGCTTCAGTTACTTCTCCCTCTTTGTATGAACACTTGTTATTTTATATTTGTACGTATGTTTCCGCTCTTAACTGGTGAAATGCAATCGTTTTATTTCGTATGCTTGAACAACAATTTCTTAAACAGTTTCAATTCTTTGTACTAAAATATGAACATCTTATATATAACCTATACTAGGTATACATATGTTCCAGTGGACATCGAACGTATAAGTTGTCCGGTTCATAATATTACTCCTGAAAAATCTTATGATACCATAATATGGTAGGTACTTTGCAGGTATTTGTCACTTGTGTTGTAGATACATTTATTACCTAATAACATGGGAGGGTTTAAATACCATTTAGCGTGTGTCTTACTTAATGTCGTCTATTTAAGAATATTTCCAGGTACATATTTAAAAATTTACAAATATGTTTCTCATTAGCCCTCTTGTTACCACAACACAGACTGTCTAGTTTTGATGTGATGGCTAAAATGTGTACTTAACCTAAGATTATGTTATCATTACGGCTGAATCATTGAGTTTTTGTGGTGATTCTTTGAAACAGTAACTTTTGCACCGTCTCCAAATTGTTCGTGATACGCATGCCTTAAAATGTATTGCCTCAAACCCTTTAGGTATTTGAGCCATTTTTTCCACGTTCAAATACCAGTGAGCTTATAAACGTCTCCAGAGCGTCGCATAACGTTCTTTGTTAAGCCCCGCATGCATGGCAGCGCTCGTTAGAAGCGTCGCTTTGTGCGCGAAATTGCGCTCGCCTCTCTGGATTGTCATCAGCACGAGGCATTCAGAGTATCGGAGGTTTTTTCTTCCTTTATCTCATTTGAATGTCATCGTGCCGAGTTACTCGATAAAAAATAAACATTAATGTTTTTCTAACGCATTTATTTTTCCTCTCTGTTGTTTTAGTTGGTGTAACTATTTTGTTGTTTGTATATATCGCTAATTTGCGACGCGACTGTAATATATCAATAACACTATCTTTCAGAAAACTGTTCACAAAGTTTGTAATCATAGTTATTGTATGACTATTACAATATTATCACCTATAGACTATTCTATGATATATTACTATTATAATAATAATCCTCCTGCTAAGAAACGAAATCCTACTCGTAGATACCCATCTACGTACGAAAATGTTAAGCTCCTTCAAAACGTAACACACATGCATATATTCATTACTGATAGACCGTATAGAATCTGACAAATTTGATTCTCTTCATTGCAATCCGTAAATTAAATTGTCATTTTCAAAATGATTGAGAACGTCCAATGACGTCATTGTCTCTTAATCCGGTTACTTACTTTCGATTCTTTTTTTCCTCTTTGGAATTGAATTTTGCTTTTGTAAATTATATTTGCGAGCGAAGCCTCGTTGTTTTTTCAATTCATAAGTGTATTACATTATTGATAAATTACACTTATCCGCATTTCAAATTGATTATGTTTAACATTAAATTGAATCATATTTTGAGTGTAATCGCATTACCGACACGTCGTGTTGATGAATATTAAATTGAAGCAAGCCGTGCGACTGGGTCGTGTTTATCGAGCTTATCGAGCTTCGTAAAAATTTGAGCTCATTAATATTACAGTTATCATCATCAGCATCAACCGCCTTATTGTTCCACTGCTGACCACGAGTCTCTTCTCAGAACGAGTGGAAATAAGACCTGAAGAATGCTGGGCAATTGCCACCTGTTTTTATTATACAGAAATTAAATATTAAACATTAAACACTATGGCCTTAACCCTCTCAATATGAGAGGAGACCCGTATTCCAACAGTGGAATTGTAATGGGTTGAAAAAAAAAATTAATATACAGAAGAAATGGAGATAAATGGAGCTGTTTGTTAGACACCGATTACCTCCCGTTCTTATCCGGTTGTCTGCATGATAGTTTAAGGTTGTGGAAGAAATGATTGTGCAAAGTCAGTAGCGGCGGCCGTTGCTGATATTAAGAATTTGGCTATGTATATTTAAGGCTAATCTAGTGTCAAGTGTGTTTGTGAATTTAAAATGATCTAAGTAACAACTACACATAATAAAATTGTAACTGTAAATGGTCTGTATGATGTCGATTTAGTACAAAATGAGTGAAAAGAACATGAAAGAGTTGAGAGAGAGATTGACAGACGAGGAATGGGATCTAATAATGTAACAGATATAGATATGACAGTAGATTCATTGAATGACGTTCATATGATCATGTTGTTCCTATCGTAAAGCCTGACCTGACGTTCAATGTGTCACATCGGTTTATGCATTTTATTTTCGTTTTTCCCCGCGTATGGTTTTTGTCCATCGGAACTGATTACGTTCCACGTGTGGACGTTTAAAATGGAATTGAATTACGTCATGATTCAGCGCAATCACTGACGACGTCGTCATCACACTGATTTTATTTGGTGTGTGTTATTTGTGAAATGTTCTTTAAAAACACGTGAGATGTTCTATAACATCATTCGGTGGTGGGAGTAATGTATCCTGAGCCGATGCTTCATTTTAATCTAATCTTTCTTTACGTGCATTTGGGCTCTTATAGAATTCATCATTGATTTAAATCGGTTAGTTTCAAAGAAGGGACTGTGTTGCTGGTCTCATGGTTGGACGCGCGACATGTGCGCAAAAAGTCCTGGGTTCGACCACGACTTTGGACTTGTGTCCGCTGTATAGCAATAGACTGACTTCACTTCAAAAAAATATGGCGTTATGTTATATATGAATTAAAAGTTAAATGAGCTCTATACTCTGGAGTCTATAACTACATCTAAATCATTGTCCAAATGAACATACAGATAAACAAACAATTTAACGAAGAAATTTTCTATAAGTATATTTCGTACCTACTGCGTTTATTAATATTTAAAACGTAACATAATGCCTGTAATCCTCGAAAGGGTAGGCAGAGGAGTGTAGTAAGCCCCGGCGTTTTACCAGTTACGTTTAAGTCCCACAAATAGTAGAATAGGTGGTGAGCCTGTTGCAATACACCGGGCACATATCGAGAATCCGAGTCACTGCTAGAAATCCTAAATTAGAAAAAATTAAGAGTACCTACCCGCCCCGGGATTTGAATCGAGGACCTCCCGATTGGCAGTCGTGCTTGCAACCAGTCGACCAACGAGGCGGGGCAGTCAAATATTAATATTTACGGATACGGAAATTTAACAGTTTTTAAGTAATAATACATTTGTATAGACTCCTTGTA
>DWMG01003316.1:0-12056 GCA_018244855.1 Elbella merops
CGAAGTTGGACTTACCCATCTGGATCGTTTGTCCTAGGTAATTATACTCGTCTACAACTTCGAGAGCAGTGCCATCAACAACAACCGGTATAGGTGTGACATGGATGTTGAAATATGATTTTTGTCTTGTCCATGTTCATCTTAAGACCCACCGGTTGTGAGGCACCATTGAGGTCGCTGATCATTGTGCTTAAGTCGTCCAGCGACTCCGCCAGGATCACTATATCGTCGGCAAATCAAAAATGTGTGAGGTGTTCGCCATTGATGTTAATGAACAGTCCTTTCCACTCCATCAGCTTGAACACGTCCTCCAGTGTAGTGGTAAAAAGTTTCGGAGATATACCATCCCCTTGCCGGACGCCTCGCTGCAGCCGTTTGGGGTTCTAGCTTCTGACATGTAATCGGACTGTCATAGTGGCAGCATTGTGAACACTCCTCAACACCTCGATGTATCGATGGTCAATCTGGCATTGCTGAAGAAACTATAGAGAGCACTATAGAGCTCTGCCCAGGTCTCGATGGAATCGAAGGCTTTCTCATAGTTCACATAGGCAACACAGCGGCAGATTATACTGCTCGGTCATCTGTGTAACCTGTCCCTGCGTACGTATGTGGTCTATGGTATTAAAGCCTTTTCGAAAGCCAACTTATTCGAGAGGCTGGAAGTCGTCAAGTTTGACTGTAATACGATTGGTCAGTATTCTCAAGAACAGCTTGAAATACAAAAATAAAATTGAATTAATAGGTAACTGGTGAAACCTGGGAGTGTACCTACTACACATCTCTGGCTACCACTTCGGGGATACCAGGCGTGATGTTACGTATTTTTAAAATTGACATGCTATGCATGTATGCTAAGATTTAAAGAACCAACCATAAAATGACATTTATTTACTAGATAAGCAGATGAATGATGAATGAAATGAATTATAATAATTGTTTTAGGCAAGATTTTGAATATAGTTGATAAGCTTGGCGCGATTTCGTCAATTAACATTGACACGACGACGCAGTCAATACATATCAATAATTCAATATGAATATTTAGTAGTACTTGTAACGCTTAACATAATCAACTGCTATCTCGGTGTAGACAGGTTATATACACTGCAAAATTGGTTACGGCTTTATCACTTACAAATACGACACTTATATTGTTAAATACATAATTAATAAGAAACATATTATGTTGTTAAATTGTTAAACAGTTTCTGAGTTGCATTTCTGGATGGGCAGACATGGGATAATAAATTTTTATGTATTTTTTATTAATACTTATTAGTAGAAACTGTGACGCAATTAAATGGCTCATGAATATTTATATACTTTATTATATACATACATATGTACCAGCTTAACTCACTTATGCTTTTCGACGTGACCTGTCTCCGCCGAAACCTCGTTGCAATGGATCGCGAGTCTATGAAGAAGGACCTCGTAAAGGTTCAAAACTAGTGCCATCCCGAAAAGCTACATCAGTTAAGCCGGTACATATAATAATCAATATGATACAAATAACTTTATTACAGAACTGTGAAAGTATAACTTATTTTAATTATGTATATAACATATTCTCCTTAGTTGTTTATAGTCACTTTATACGTTGCATAGTATAATTACATTGTAGGATAGTACAAGATCATGTTAGACATCCTGTAACTGATTAACAGTAAGTGTTCTTTCCTCCATGTATTAACATAAGTAATCAATCACTAGAAGATTTTGAAGTATAAAAAGCCTATGGGAGAAGTCTCACAATCCATGTGCATTTGAACGGCGGTGGTTGGTACCGATTTAATTATTTAACACATATTTAATACGAATTGTGATGTGTTGTGTGAAAGTTGCTAAGAATACCATAGTATTCTTAGCAACTTTTAATGATTGTGGGCGATAGACGACACCCCTAGTAGACGACACGATTGTTAAATTAGAAGAATCGTACAACAATGAGTTAATTTACAAAATTTTGCAACTCAGCAAAATACAAGTACTATTCTTAAAATCGTTGTCAACTGAAATAGAGAATTGTATGATAATGCACAGTTTACTTAAAATATAACTGTAATGCTATATAATATGTATTGTATCGACGTCATATATCTATAATGTACCTAAATATAATATAAATATCGACGCCAGAAGAGCACTAAGTAATCAAAGTCACATCAGGATCAGCCAGTCGGATAATATTTTTGCAATTTTTCTCACCCAAGCTAATAGAAAAAAAACTTAACATAAATAATGACTGCGCTGAAACTGAAAGCTGTATAATAAATCGCTGTCGAACGAACACCTTGTAAAATAAACTCCAGTGATAGTCCATTCGTTGGATAAATATTTTTAAAACAATATTTTTACGAAACGAACCTCGCGCCAGCAGCATTTAAGACCTGTTACGTTTAATGGTTATGAAGGTTTTCGGGCAAATCCTTTCGGATTTTATTGCCAATTGAGTGGAAATATGGATTGTGATTATGTATGTACTAGTATTTATTTTGAACTCGATGCTCTTGTTTTATCAAACATAGGTATGTGTTTATCCTCTGACGAAAAATATGTGTGCGGTGTTATGAATTACTCTTTAAATAAGGATATTAGAAAAATGCGTTTTTTATCTGTAACTTTAGACAATAGCTTAACTTTGACAGAATACATTCCAAGTTTTCCTTTGGATATTTTTTTATATGTTCGTATAATTAAATGGCCATCGATTCGAATGACTACCGAATCTTCGAATATTTCAATTTACAAGTGGACTAATAAAAAGATTAAAAGAAAAGCAAAACAACGATATTATTGTCTAAGTTTCAAGATTTGTCAAATAATTTGGCCTCACATGGTCGTCCTAATTTTACTTGGGGCTTATATAAAACGACTTTCTGAATGATACAATTCAGGTCTTCCAAAAGTCAATAGGGGGATTCCCTGGGGATCACTTCCAGAGCCTTTTTTGTTTAACATATTTAGGGACATAATAAAAATGTAGGTAATTGTTTTTTATAATCTCAAACGGTTGCAGAAAATACACCAGGGAAATATAAGAGAGGTTAAATAAATAGTTACAACTCCTCACATCCTCATACTTTACACACAATAGAAATCATTACGTAGAAACCCAAGACCTGTGTGCAGATTCTCACATTTACTTTAATTTACTGTTAATTTAATAAAATGCTGTGTTTATTCTAATAATATGCAGCTTTATAAATAATTGTGTCAGTATAAACAATTGTTGTCGTTATTCCGCATCGATAATTTTATTTAATTCGGTATTTTATCCGAAATTCCATAAATACTTTTCTCGTTTTTAATTCCACATCTTAACAATACAATTTCTTACCTTTTTTTACACCTTATGTTTTTTCGTGACCCTTCAGTTTGCTCACAAACTGTTATCGTTATTTAAGAAGCTTGTTTTTAATTATTTCTAATTGGATGTACTCAATAAATCTTTTAATAATAGATGGGTATGAAAGGGACAGTCACACTAAATTATATTTCAGAGTCTATTTTGATTTATAATTATAAAGTTATTTTTCACAATTAAGATTTTTAGAAAACTAGTGCCATTTTTCACACTTCGTATACTGGAAATGGCGGCACATAATTCTATCGTACAAACAGTGAAACCACGCGAGATATTATCAAACGAAAACTTTGTTCCAGTGCTACAATACCGACATAGAAAAATTGTCAGTAAACAAATGTAACGTTAGGGTGTGACCCCAGAGATCCATGGGGACTGATTTTTTCTATATAGTTCAATCGCGCACTATTTTAAATAAATCCAATTCCATATTGGCATGAAATACTGACTTCGCTTGAGATTACAGAAAGGTAGAAATTTATGTATATACATATATGTATGTGTACATAAAATGAATTATAGTCAATTTATATTCATCATATTTAAATTTCTATATGTTAATGGCAATGATAAGATACAAAGAAATTATAAAAGGTACGTTGTTAGAATCCGTAAATTAAGATCACTCTTCAATTAGTAAAAGTGCAGTTGGTAACCAAGTATCTACTTAGCTGAAATACGAGTATATTACAAATACACCACGAAGAACGTCAAACTAAAATTAAATCCATAATTACTTAATCACAAATAGAAACAGACACACGATTAAACGAACGCTTAGTTTAAATAATTATACCGTGTTTATATGACCAACCATCTATTACAATATTTTCCAACCTCACTTGGGCTTACTCGTACCTTAAGACATTAAATGTTCTCCGAGATAAAATATGACGCAAATAATGTTTTATTGAAAAAATAAATTATACTGATACGTGAGCATCGATTTTAATTTTTTTTATAAATATATTGTATACCTATATTATTAACGTAAATAATGATAGATTGGATGAACTTAACGCCTAAGGTCTTTGTCTATGGACCAATAATGGTTCTGGTGAAAAAATGTGGTATATACAGCAAAGTCAAATATTATAACTAATTAAATGTCAATAAAAAATATATATAAATGTGTTGCACATTCTTTAAAGTACATTATTTAAAGGCACATACACACACTCATAAATATGTATATTTTACCAATATTCCCAGTATTTTACACCTTTATGAGCACGATTTTACACGAACAAAATGAGGCGGGACCGAAAATCTAGCGTGGGTTCGACAATGTTTATGACATACAATAAAAACAGGACATTCCGTGTAAAATATTATACACTGTACAGTTGACGGTTGTGTTGCAACTAAATAAACAGAATAGTTGAAATGTTAGGGTATTTGAATATGGATTATTTCATTTGCCAGGTTGCCACACATGTATTTGTTCATCAAATAACATTTAAATGGGTCCCTAGTTTATGGCGTATAGGTACGGGTACCTACATACTATAAAATTCAATGAACTCTGAAAAAGGTGAGTACTTGATATGTATGTATGTATATAAATAGTAAGACTAAAGTATACAATACATGTGAGGTTAGATAATAGATCTTTTTAAGGTCTAACATGAAAAGCCTCATATGCCGGTATAATTAAGTTTGCAGGTACGTAAATAATAATACGTAAATTATAATAAGACGAATAGTGATAGCCTAGTGGTTAAGAATTCAGCCTCTCACTCCGGGGATGCTGGTTCAAATCCATGGCGTGCATCTCTTTACAAAAGTGCGTTTTAAATTTAAATATCACTTTCTAACGGTGAAGGAAAACATCGTGAGGAAACCTATATATTTTTTACGGTGTGTGAAGTCTGCCAACCCGCACTTGGCCAGCGTGGCAGACTACGGCCTTAACCATCTAAATGTGAGAGAGACCCATATTCCAACAGTGGAATGGTAAATGGGTTTATTATTATTATTAAATAAGAATATATCCTAACACCACTCTTACCCGACAATATAAATGCAAAGTAGGCAAACCTTTAATATGGTAATCAAACTGCTGAAAAAATACATGCTTTAATATCGGAATACACCCTTATATGTCATTTGAATTTGTTTTAACTTTATTTACTTGGAAATAATGGCAAACACACATAGAACAAAAGTCCAAATTGAAACAATGTTTTTCGCATAAAGCCCAAATTTATCGCAAAACAAATGAATATCAAAGTCCGTACAAAACTTGTTTGACGCGACATTACAAGAACGATGAATAATGAGAAAAAATCCAGTGCCACCTCCACGTCCAAGTGTCTCATGTGAAAAATGATGGCTGATGCTTTGTTCTTTCTACTCAGCTTTATAATCATAAATGATAAAAGGATTATGTATATTACGATATGTGTATACATGTATGCATATGTATGGAGGCGGGCGTGTGTGAATACACTCGTGCGTGCGTGCATGTGTGCGTGCTTGGGAGAGTGCGGATGTGGATGTATGCGTGCTTGGGAAAGAAAAACGAATTTCTAAAAACAAACTTAAGCATATATTTTTACAGTCAGACACAAAAGAATCTATACTTGTAGCAAATATATTATAAAATATGTATTAGTGTTAACCCATGCCTAATGTATTTTTGTTCTAATCGAACTCCCAACTTGCAATCTAGGATGCAGCAGCACCTCTAACAGAAAAGCAACAGAAGAACAATTAGATTCGACAACAGTAGCTAACTATGCTCACTTTAATCGGTTTGAACAAGATTTTTTGTATAGGTACTAGGGCACTGTCACAAAAAGGTTTATATGACATTAAAGCTATTGACATATCAATATACATAATAAATAGGTAATGAATATGACGTACCATCACGCCTGTATTCCTCTAAGGGGTAGGCAAAGGAGTGTATAAATATGAGAATTATCTCTAGGATTGAATTTGTAAAATCTTCACATACCTATATAATATTAAAACACATAAATAATTAAATTTTTTTTACTCAAATGTTGTCTATGACGACATTCTTCTCACAACATTCCTTTTTGAGATATGCCGTTGTACATGTTAAGCAATAGCAGTAGTGGGTCAATTATTAAAATCTGAAACTTCATTGGAAAATTTTAGGTTCGAATCCCAATTGCCAAAATCGAGATTGACGACGTTATGCCCAACATCACATTAAACGACACACAAACGATACGCACATGTGAGTGCTCTATATAATATTCTCTAAGACTTATCAAGTTTTGTCTCAATTCTAAAGTTACATTACATTACGTGAATTTGGACTTAAATGTAAGTCCTTTGGAATGAACATTTGTCCATTAAAATAAACATGTCATTAAATAAATTAATGTCTTAACTAAATAATAACAAAATTACTATCAGTGTAAAATTGTATATACGAATATAATGATGGTAATGTAAATATAGTTTGATGTACAATACTATCCGAAGTACATACGAAACAAGCTTCCATTTCAGTAAACGTAACTAACCGTGAGCTTTGTCTCTTTGAATACAAAGGGGACCAGACTTTTTCTTATTATTCCAACAAAAACTCAAATAAATATTCGTCAGATGTCTCTTCTGTACATATAGATTATATATACGTAACTTCACGCCTGTAATCCCAGAAGAGGTAGGCAGAGAAATGCAGAACACTCCTACGTTTCACCGGTTACGTTTACGTCCCACTATGGAATAGGTGGTGACCCTATTGCCATGCATCGGGCACATAGCCAGACTCCGAACCACTACTAGAAAATCTAAATTAGAAATTTTTTGTAGTGTTCGACCCGAGGATCGAACCCGGGACCTCCCCATCGGCAGTCACACTTGCAACCAATACGACCAACGAAGCATTTATTATATATAGTTATATGTAAAGAAAATAAGGCTAAGACATATTATATTATGAACTTGGCAACATAAAATTATTTAAGAATAATACTCATAATATAGTCAGTAGCAATTAACGAATTTAAGAAGTTTACAAAAAAAACCCATGTATATTTTGTATTTGTTCGTCAGAATTGTATTTGAAATTTTCCAGATTTAATTCTAACTTAGTAATAACTACGCCGTTAGTAATAATTTATTTGTTAAAAACTTAGAAAATATTTTTTATTTACCGTAAATATCACTTGCTAACGGTGAAGGAGAACATCGTGAGGAAACCTGCACACCTTAGAATTTATAAAAAAACATAATTATCAATCCATAATTTTCTAAGATAGCACCATTAACGCATCATTTTATTGCCCCAGTGATGGAAACCCGTTTACTGTCAGACTGAGATGATAAGGCCATTATCTGCCACGGTGAGCAAATGCGCGTTGGCGCACTAGACATGTCTTAGAAAACATTATGCAGAAGTCGTATATTATGAAGGGATAATAAAATTAAAATAATAATAATAATCGAACCATTTATCATTTCACTGTTAGAATATGGGTGTCCTCTCATATCGAGAGGGTTAAGGCCATAGTCTAAGCGATATATATTCCCTATAATGTTTCTTTCGTCCTTACTGCAAAAACGGAAGTGTACGCCACGTTTTAAAACTCACATATACAAAGCCTAAAATATGCATGTCCCCATTTAAACTTTCTGAGTCCTATGTTATCACATTTTTAAAATACCGGCATATTATAAACCAACAGTTTAAAACGCATTCTTTAACACCATTAATTCTATGGAGCCGCCTGAAACTTTGCGCGTTCAAGAACTAACCTTAAAAGGAAAGTTGGGTATCGACCGCACGTAACTCTCAAGTTCTCCAGAGTGGATATACATAATTATTTACTATATAGTATAAAACGTTATGGTGTTAGCTTCTCCGTATAGTTCTGGACGATATTGGTAATGTACTCGGTATCTTGCTAATAAAATGCAGTTTTACTATGAAGAACTATCACTTGTGTCCTTAGAAGCTTTTCCTTCAATTATTTTAAGTCACTTGATTTTACAAATGTTAAATAATATACTATAACTTTACAAAGGTAAATTTACAAATTTCACAGGTATAGCGAGGTTTCAATTCTCGATCGTCGGAGTTGAAGATCGAGACGAAAACCATTAGGATATAATTTCACGGGTATTAATAACATGTCTTGTAGAGTTCTTTGTACGCAATTGTATATATAAGTTAAAATTTTTATGTACATCTACGTAAGGCTTTCACATGGGCGTACCCAGGTTCTGGGCTAGGGGGGGATACCTTATTTTTTTAAGCCGAGTTCAATGCGCATGTTTACCTTACACACTACACGAAGACGCCTACACTAAACATTAACTACGTGTTGTATATAAGGGAAAATTAAAAGTTAATGCTTATTAAATTGTATTACACAATACGAATTTTAATCGACAACAGTAAATAGTAGAGAGGTATAGTATATCCAGAGGGGGTAGCTGCCCCACCCTGCACCCCCCCTGGGTACGCCCATTTGCTTTCATATTACTAATAATTGTCAAATTGTAAAACTTACTTTCGCGCCCAATTTATAGTATTATTAAAAATTTTATAGGAACGTGTACAATATAAGTTTTTGTGAATGTATGGGTAGACATTGCGCATATGTGTGTATGTATGTGTTAATATCGAGAATTCCCAGCTCTCGCAATATGTGTCGAAATATATCCAAGTTGAGAATGCATTAACCAAAGTTGCACGGATAAAGCAAACTATTTTAGGAAGCATATTCTGGAAATTGTTGTAATATTTTATAATTAATGGTATCTAACATAATTATATTCTATTTCAAACATAGTTATGTTATTCAAACATAATTAAATTGTATTTAATATACTATAATTTACGAAATCCCGTTGTCATAAGGTTATGTACCTTTCATTAATGATTATTATTTAATGAAATTTTTTTGTATTTTCATAATCAACACTGACTGCCTCGTTGGTCGAGTGGTTGCATGCGCGACTGCCAATCGGGAGGTCCTGGGTTCAAATCCCGGGTTGGGTACTATTGGATTTTTCTAATTTATAATTCTAGTAGTGTCTTGGTGTCTGGATGTGTGCCCGATGTATGGCAATAGGCTCACCACCTATTACATTGTGGGACTTAAACGTAACTGGTGAAACGTGGGGGGGTACTACACTCCTCTGCCTACCTCTTCGGGGATTACAGGCGTGATGTTACGTTTTTTTTCATAATTAAAGAAATTATTCTAACTTGTACGTTGGAAAAGGGGTCTATACCCACTTATTGTCTGTGTTAAACTACAATCCAAAAATTTACGTGTATATATAGATATAGAAATGTATAAGGACTGTAGCCGGATCAGTTACAGTATATGTATGTATCTATGAGTTCATTGTTACCGTAAGTCCTAAGGGACCAAAGTGATTCATCTAATGTAGCGTGAACTTAACTTGTAATTGACTAATGCATTATAGGGTAAATGGAAGTACTTAAGTAGAAATTGTAATATTTGTCAGTTTTATAAATTTCGTGTAAATTGTCTATTTCCTATAGGAGTAGGCAGAGATTAAGAATGTCGACTGGCTACGGTCCTGGTGTTTTCACCCTTAGATTGAATTTGGGATTATATTATTACAGTAAATTTAAAATTTAGACCTCAATATGCCACCTTAATAAAGTCCAGTAGAACCTAAGACAAATCTGGACCTGAAGTCAAAGTTTAAAAAAACAATAGAGCTTAATTGTGAGGCGAAAATATTCTTTTGTCCTGCATTCCAATAAAATTGAAACAATTTGAATTCCCCTATACTTATTTAATTCACAATATTAATAATGTAATTAATAATAAATCTTAACCTTATTATGTTACTCAATTGAACAACAAGACATTCAAATTCAAGAATACAATTTCATTTTGAAGCTCTACAACTATTTTTAGTGTCGACCGACATTATATATTTCAGTAAGAAAATAATTTTTCACTTGTCAGTTTAAAAAAATAACGGAATTTACACCAATTTGGAAAATAAATATCTAACAGAACAGGAACAGAAGCAGTTGTATTTAGAATTAAATTTCCAACACAACAAGGTACAATATTTACAGTTCCAATGAAAAATGAATGAAATACAATTTCTGGAAAACACTTTTCAAGTACAAATGACACTAAATTTATTTTGCTTGTGTTTCCTATTTAGCATAGAGAGTCGTTTGCATTTAAATAAAAAAACATAATATATAATCGTTGGTCTGGTAGTTGGAAACACGAATGCTAATCGGGAGGTCGTGGGTTCCATCCCCGGGTCGGGCATTATAGACTTTCCGAACTAAAAATTCCTAGTAGAGGCACGGAGTCTGGCTTGGATATTCCGTTTAACGACAGCATACGATACAACCCACCAAACCCACGGGAAATGGGTCGAAGTCACGCATACGAACTAGTGCACAGCAAATAAGTGTTATCGTATCGTTTACTTCGCATAAGACCCAAACAACATGGGAGACAAAAACAGCGCTGCACGGCCCTATGGTCTCGTGTTGTTTTGTTTGTTTTTTTATTGTTTTTTTTACGTGGCAATAAATATATTATTATTACTTACGTCACAAACCACTCAGTTACTGACATTAATTTTATACGACATGTATTTACATACAGAATAATGCTGTAAAATGTCTTCAATAGAATATGACTGAAACATCGTACACATTCAGTATCTTACGGGCTTATACATTATTCAGGAAACTTCACGGAATGTGTTAAAGCTCTTAACATTATGTAAAGCGTGTGAATTTTGCAGTAATTTTAAACGTACTCGTATTTATGAGAGATGTATGTTTGAGTGACGCGTTTTGTGTTATTTTATTATTCATTAAGTACATAGTCTTATTTAATTTTGGTAATAAAACGTAAGCTGCAATCACGCCCGTAATTCCCGAAGGGGTAAGCAGTGTCATATCCAGTAGTCCGAGCCACTACTGGATATTACTACCAGAAAATCTAAGAATGTAATAGTACCCGCCCGAGTATCGAAAATAGGACCTATCCAATAGCAGTACCGCTTGCAACCACTCCACCAACTAGACGGTCAATTATGGCATTAATATTATTATAGTAAATATATATTTTATATTTTCAATATATGTATATTCTTATTATTTAAATATATATTCAATATTTAGTTTAATTAATATTTTAATAATATAATTACATTTTATAACATGCCTGTTATAAAATGTATAGGTATACGTGTAAAAATACCACCTCTAGGGATGCAATAATGGGCGATACAATTTTTAAGTGCTTGAATTTTATTTATAATATAGTATTGCATCTATGAGAACAAAATAAACAAAAATTGTAACCAAAAAATAACCGACTTCAAACAAATTGTTTTGGAATCCAAAAATAATTGCGTGCTCTATATTCGTACAACTTTCAATTGGGACACTATTAATATACAATTACTGTTATTTGTGAAATCAGTATACTAGGTATTGCACAAAAAAAAAATGAAAGGAAAAAAAAAGATAATGATATTACTAGATTAGACCAAAACACAGAGAGCCGTGACATATAGTGGAAAAATGATAGATTTGATGATGTTGAATCTTAGATATTATTATTGGCTCTGATACCCCATAAGGATTTGGTTTAAAAGAAAACAACAACAACACGCTGTCGTTCGTACGCCGCGGCGGATATCGCCGCTTGGGTACGAGTCTACGGGCCTCGAGGGT
>DWMG01003317.1:0-12055 GCA_018244855.1 Elbella merops
ACCTTTACCGTTCCACTGCTGGACATAGGCCTTTCCCCAGGTGTGCCACAACACCCGATCCTCCGCAGATCAAGCCGCTACAATCTGCCTTTTTAAGGTCGTCGTCATCTCCCTGATATGTAGGATATCTGGTAAAGATTTTCCCCATGACCAAACTATAAAAAAAGTTCATGGATGCAAGCAGCAAAACCTCCTATTTAAGCTGCTTTTTTGTTTACTCTCTTTTTTTCTCTTCAAATAAAAAAAAATGCAACTCAGCAACTCGCAATTCATAAATACAACTTGTAATATATAATAATGTTTTGGAATACGATTTTTTTATTTTATTCGACTGTCGTGAAGCTCATTCCGGTGAATCTGGTGGTCACAAAACGGCGTGTGTGATGACAGTTATGAATGTAGAAGAAGTATGTTAGGTCGTGTGTTAAGCGCGTGGACATGGCGTTCCAGTGCAATTATTATAATAATAAACCTGGTAAACAAAGAAAAGAAACACCTGGTAATAACGAAATAAAATTTTATTTCAGACTTTCTTCCATTCATCGATAATAAATGATCACAACCACCTATAGACAAATAGAGCATTACAGGTATCATGAACATTTTTTCAGATTTGAAAAAGTGCTTTTAAGACGGCTGTCATGATGTCATGGTATAGTGCCCCGGGATTTGAGGCTTCGAGAAATGACGATACGAATTTGGCGAACTAGAATAAATTTTTACCTGTATAAGAACGAAAAGTCAAATGGAATGTAATACTTAGGTAAGCTATAATATGTAGCCCTAGGGATTTGAATAAAATAAATCTCATAGATAAATAATGTTCTCTTAGTCTTAGCGCGGTCAGATTACTTCACCATAATTTTTTTCTTTTCGACAGTATTTCAGGTTAAATTTAATCCTACGACGTAAATGACTTTACATACCCACATATTTTATTGTGCATGTTCCAATTATGAATCCCGGACTCGAGAATCAAGCACACTGGCCAATTGTGAACTGACACACATGTTTTAGATACAATTCTGGATACCATATTGGGAATAACACAGCATATCACTAAATATAATTCTTCGAAATAACAGTTCTAAAAAGCTTTGAATGGCTGACACCGCGACTGCTGATCGGGAGGAACTAGGTTCGATGCCCCGGTCAAGTACTATTTTACTAACTTAAAATTTTTAGTACTGGTTCGGAATCATAAGGAGTACCTGTTATGTAGCAATAAGATGACCCCAATTCCATGGCGGAACATAAACTTTAACAGGTGGATCGTGGGAGTACACTACACTCTTCTGCCAAACTCTTCGAGAAATACAGGTGTGAAGGTAAAAAAAACACTGAATATGTATTTTTTTAGTATTTCACAGTGAATGAATTCTACAGTGGTTCACTTCTAGAAACAAATCCATTGTTTGTACATCACACTGCAGTCCGTGGAGCTGCAGCTTTGTGCATTTACATTGCATGATATGCTGATGAAGTTCGAATACTTTTCGCTTTTCCAGACGGCAGCAGTCGCAAGGTACAGACTACACATTTAAAGAAGTAAAAATTCCGGTATTTACATTGACATTTTCGGAAAAAAATCCGTCCATTTTCTTTACATTCGTAAAAGAAATAAGTTGGCAGATACATAAGTTCCCTAAGATTCAATAATAAATGTAGTCTGTAAAGTGTAGGTGAAACGCTCTATAGTAATAACAAATATCAGTGAAAGATGTCCTCTTTTGAAGACGTAACTGGGAAAACCAAAATAATGCCAGTTTTGGTGATGTAGCTACTGATGGAGTGTTAGTGGAGGAACAGTTCGTAAGAAGTACTGCTGTCATATTTTTGTCTATCTTTAAATGATTTCTACCCTCACTTGGCCGATACGGCATATATGAAAAAATATCTCGTAAAAATTCCGATGATCAGATAGCTATCGGATAATTCACAGAAATAGATATCTAGTATTCATTCAAACCACGTTTTCATTCATCCTACGTACTTAAATTTTGATGCCTCGCATCATGAACTGTACTTTACAAAGGACGGTTTTAGGAACTCGAGAGCTATATGTACTGTGTGGACATTAACCGGATACGAGTTGGTCCTCTGTGGTTCGCTTTGCTCGTTCATTTCTACTCCGGACGTGTAAGATGTGGAATGATTCCTTCTGGAATATTTCTAGAGCGCTATGATAAGGGGCTCTTCAAAAAAAATGAAAAGAGCTCTCCTCTGGTCTAGCACAAGTCCATAGGCGACGGTGAGCGCTTACCAACAGGTGGCCCGTCTGCTTGTTTGCCAGATTAAATTAATAACAAAAGAGAGGCAACGTCGGCACATCAAAATTAATCCTATACCCCAATATTCTATAATCACGTTATATATGAGAGCAGTTAGCTAAATTAATACAAATTCCCATACAGCATACAGAAACACGTATCGGCTCTGAATAACGATATTAATAATAATATGTTATTGAAATAGAAGCTGGCGGCCGCCCAGCTGGCGGACACACAAATAATATTCAATGTTAAATAACTACGATATCTACGGGAGCTTGTCATGTCCAGCACGCTCGGGTCTCGCCACAGCTCCAACAGTTGGCACTTTTTGCCACGTTGTTCAAGTACGGATCAACGGGTTTGCAGATAGACTCGCCAGCCCAGTGGTTAATAAAGATATGGGGGTGGTGGATTCGATTTCCACCTTAGTCAAAATATTTTGTCGTGAACACAAGTATGTAGATATTTGTTCTATGGCTGAGGGTAAAATACACTCGTAATGCCCGTAATTCACAAAGAGGTACGCAGAGGAGTATAGTACAACCATACGTTAGGTTTTTTTTTTAAGAAACATCAGGTCTGTAAAGATAGAGATATTTAGCACTCGATCCCTGCTGCCGATCCTGCAAGGGCCCTGGCGTGACGTAACAATAATTATAATAACATTTCTTAAAATTAAACTGTGCAGAATTTCATCTCATTAACACACGTGCGACTCCTAATTGCATTGAAAAAAATCTCATTTTGATTTTATCAAAGCTCACGGTACGGACCATTATTAATTTACCTTGTGATGTTAAATAACAAAATATGTATTCGAGCGAGAAAAATTAAAAAAGCAGAGTGAAGCGCCTGCCCGCCGGACCGACAGTCTCGGAGCATTTCGCTCGTAATGTAACTAATTACAGCCAAAATTTCATGCCAGCGGAGCATCGAGCCTGAACCTTTTTCCTCCTATTAATTTATCAATTTTGATGAAACAATTCCTTTTTATCAGAAGCTTAAAAATAACAACAACAAAGCCTTTCACTTAAACAAGCAAATAATATCTAGCTTATTCGCTATGCCTCAATTTATACTCCTTCTTCGTTGTCACACCGTTAGTGTCGAAGAGATCAGCGATGAAATATTGTCATATTATAAATAACTAGGTGACAGTATGAGGCGGTGTTTTAACAAGGTAAAGGATCTCGTGCAACAAAAACTAATTTGTTACTGTTTGTTGTTGTTGTTGTTGTTTGTTGTTATCATTAATGATTGACATAATAATTGTATCGCTTTTCATCATCAGTGAAACAGGTGCGTTAACCGTGAGAAGCTGAAGAGGCGTCTTAATGAAATAATTAGCATTTTTGTGTAAGAGCCGCCTCTCGCGAATGGAATATTTAATTTTAACAACAAGTAATTAATAGCTCCAGGCTCAAGGACCGAAATTTGAGTATTAGCTTACAGAATGAATGGTAAGTTGAAATTTGGCGGACGTTAATTTAAATTACCGACATAAATTATTGGATGTTTGCTTAGCACAGTATTCATATGATAGACATACATCCATACATATTATCACACCAAGTTCCTTACGGGGTAGACAGAGAGATCGAAGTGCCAAATATCTCTATCCTTGCAGACCTGCCGTGCTTCTTACATATTCATCACTCCGGTAATACTACCAGTTCAAACATCAATTAATCATCAAATATAAACTGTCTGCAAGAAGCTGTCTAGCTGATTGCAGAAAGCTTACTTTTTATTCATATACGAGTACGAAAGGCTAAAAATTTGCCATCATCACGTTTGACAGAAAACGCAGATGAGTCTGAATTTGAACCATAAATACTTGGAATAAGCCTATACACCCTTTGATTGAAGAGTTCTAGATTGCATGTGTCCGGAAACACAGACACTTTCAGAGTGTTCAACTCCTTGTCCCTGGATAAGAACTATAAAGTCCTTCGTAATATCTTAAGTACTGGATCGATTGAGCTCCGCTACATTGGATTTTGGTCACGTATCGACGAGTTAGTCAACAGACTGAAATACGACAGTTTTACCAAGTACCTTATATATTAGTTACCCAACTCAGTGGTTACACATAGTTACGTCTATGGAACCTCACTGCCTCTTGTACCTCATAGTTACCTGTATATAAGACCTGTATTATATGTTATTCGTTGTCTCGTCATCTTACCAAGGTACAATTTTAACTTAATTTGGAACCAGATAGATATGTATGAGTTATCCCAAGATATTAAAATTTATTCTACGTTGCTCCTTAAAATTAGAGAACTCATTACAGGGCTAGAAATATAAACGGTTTTATTTATGTAAATATGAATTTGTTTCCTGTTTTTAGAATTGTTGACGTGCCTCCGCCGAAGACCTGTCTGACAAAATGCCTGACAACGTCAGTGTAAATACTTTACAAATCCAATTCCTCTTCGAATTCTCAAATTTCTCGGATTACGGCCATCTTTGTACCTTCAATATAAACAAGTAATTTGCTTGGCTCCCTAGGATTAAAGTGGGACCGAACAGTCTTGATATATTTTATTGACAGTACATTAGACCTAAGTAGAGTGATCGTGCTGACTTTGTCACGACTAATAGGTTGTGCTTATAACTCAATAATGTTAAT
This sequence comes from Elbella merops, assembly GCA_018244855.1. Taxonomy (NCBI): domain Eukaryota; kingdom Metazoa; phylum Arthropoda; class Insecta; order Lepidoptera; family Hesperiidae; genus Elbella; species Elbella merops. The sequence goes on from DWMG01003317.1 coordinate 4,909, forward strand.
GAAATTTATCTTCGTATTTCAATACGAAAGATAATCTAGTACAAAACCTATTCAAAAATTAGTTTTTTTAGGTTTTTCGAAAAAAATAGAAGTTACATTTATCTGCCCAAAATTATTATGTGTAGACTCTAATTACGAAATACGATTTTGACTCTGGCACCAACTCATATGTATGTATAACACCGGGAAATTCAAAGTACATCTATTTACAATTAACTACTAAAGTTTCTAAGACATTCAAAATTTTTATCCAAACAACTCCTGAGGGTAAGATCGACTTTGCACATGATTTGCACTCAGGATCATCTTTTCAAGCAATAATAAATTAAATATTAACATCATTATACACATTCGCTATTCCTATAAGATAACATCAGATACGTTATTTCATCTATTGTTAGAATTCACTAAACCTCATCGCCACCATCATCAACTCATTCATCATTCCACTCTCGAACACGGATCTTCCCTCAGAATGAGAAAGTTGGAAGCCATAGTCCACGTACAAAGTCGTTTTCGCTTGGAAAGGCGAAATGTCTGAAAGAGACAAATGACCCGGTTAAAATTCAGTGCGGACACGTTAGGATTTCAATTTACAAGGTGCGCGTCCTCACGGCGCTCAAAGCCTAAATTAAAGCCTTCTTAAAGCAAACTCCAGGTAGCTGTTATAATGTTTAGGGAGCGTTATACAGAGGGAGTCGCATTAAGGGCATCATACTGCTAAATTGTTTTGTCCTCAAAAATCCTTTGAGGCGAGATTATTGAATATTCATGACATTCTAATACCCCTGAAGCAGCATCCTCCATAAAAAGTTAATTGAATTTTTACCGAAGAATTTCAGCCTGTTTAGGAATTAAGTGTCTCGAATACTACACCGCCAATTTCTGCACAAACAAAAGCACATGTACCTATTATGCGTTTACAAAATTGTGTCTTATTACAAGAGTATAAAGTTATTTTTATATTGAGTACTTACGATTGCGTATGGCGTTTCGTGTCCGACGAGGGTTTACAACGTCGTAGAACGTCGAACCACTAACACTGAATCAAATGTTTTTAAAAGGGTTGTTCTAAGTTTAAAATTTCTTGTTTCTATATGTAAAGTACCTCTTACGTTGCGGTACTTGTAAATTCTCGCCTTTTTTAATTTGCATACCTATCTCAGCCGGTTTGTTTTTAGTATTTTCTGCAACAGTATTGAATGGTTTTTCAAATAATATTTTAAACGACGTGCATATATGAGAAGAGTGAGAACTACAGAAGAACTACGTCCAGTCTGTAATGAAAGACAAGTTTGGAATCCGGTACTCACTTCCTACCCCAAGGGAACTTTAGATGCAAAGTTTGTATTGTAAGTATTGTAAAAAATGTCATATAATTTATAGAGCTCTGTAATTCACATTAAAAATAGTATTATAAGATATCCACAAATTGTATACATCCAATTTAACTGAATCAAATAAATTCAATTACAATTTCAGTTAAATTGTGTTGACGTAAAAATGTTACGAATAGACAGATGGGGTTACTTTCGTGCTTACAATATTAATTTAGATGAATAGAATTACAATCTACATTTAATTTTAAAATTTACCAGCCAATTCCTAACTAAAGTTGTATAAGCTAATTTCGAAGGAATTTGACAGGATTACTGCTTTATATATCAATTAAGTCTCAAGTACAAATTGTCTCTCATGTCTCTCTTTCTCATGCTGAGAAGAGACCCGGATTCAAATTGACCAGATCCAATAAGGTTGATGATGATTACGAGACAGGAGAGGACTGAAACGGAAACTGACGGCCAGAAATAGGCTTGTTGTGACTGGGATACGACTGTCAAACTAATGTTACTAGCAGTTCCTTCCTTGCGGTCATCTTCCCAGATCATTCCACCTAACAGGTTTATGCAGAACTGACACTAACACACTATAACTTACATAGACTACAGACCTGTTCGGTGTCGGATACAGATGTCTAGGCAGAGTTTACTTTTAACGGCTGCTTGCAGTGTTGCTACTCGCTTCGAATAAAAAACCAGGAAAACTAACTTAATGAAACATGGAAATGTTCCCAGACTTACAAACAAGACGAGAATAACAGCCTTTGATAAAAACCATATTAATGTTCATTAAACTACACCTAAAAATAAAAAGCCAAATTCCGTTATAGATGCAAAAATGCTTAGAAAGACATTTTCCATTTCCGTTCTGATATTGCATCCGCCATATTGGTTTTTCTAAGTAACGTCGCCTGTAGCGGTCTGGGCGTCGCTGCATCGCGCCATACCAAGCAATATACGACCACCTGATTTATATTAGATAAACACATATGTATTAGATATTACATAGATAATATATATTATTAGATAGATATATATTAGATAAACACATATTTTGTATACTGATATAACTAATATACAAATTTCTAACATATAACATTTCTAACGTATAAATTTCTAACGTTTAAGTAATAATAATTCATATTCATGTATTTTTTAGTGTTTCTATCCATAAATTTATATTCGATAAAAATGGAATGTTTACTAAATTTCATTTTTATTTTCATACGTTAGGAACAGTGAAAAAAAACTGAAATTATTAATATCAGCATATTGAACAAGTGAATAGTATGCGAGTAATGAAATGAGTAAACAAAAATAAGGACAAATGTATTAAAAACAGTATGAAAATATGAGCCAACATAAATTTTGTGTTACATCAGCTCGCTCAATTTCGCCCCGCGCTGAATATACCGGCGAATATCCTTAAACTCTCACCTCTGTTTCTATAGCACGTGCCTTACCGCGCGAAGCAAATCAGTTTCCATTTACTGAAATCAAATATGCATAAATAGTTGTAAGGGACGTAACTTTGTATACGTGCAGTAATTATGTTCAGCATTTCGTGGACATCGGGGAGAAAGGACAGGAATATTATTAAAATGTAATTGTCACAGATACGAGATATCGCCAACATCTTGAACTAATGTAAAATGACTAATAATAATATAGTTATTCTTTTAAAATATTTGAAACAAACTAAAGGTCGTATAAGGCGTTTGAATCACTATTCTTTTTAAAATACCCAAGAAATGTACCACAATACCTTTTTGTACTGCCTAACAAAATTGTCTAGCAAAGTTATAATTAGATCTCGAGTCTCCGGTCTCATCAAAAGGCACGATGGCGGACTCTTTATTTAGACTATTTTTTGATACCCATAGCTTGCGCTTGAATACAATCTCATCTGCAAGTTTAAGATGTGTAGGTTTTCTCACGATGTTCTCCTTCACCGTTAGCAAGTGATATTTAAATGTACACGCACTTTTGTACAGAGGTGCGCGCCATGGTTCTGAACCCGGCACCCCTGGAGTGAGGAGCTGAATTCTTAATCACTAGGCTAGCACTGCAAGTTTACTAGCATGTATAATACCACTCAAGCGAACACCTCGTATAGTAGTGGTACGATATTGGAATACTGTAGTACCTTAGTAAACCCTTTAAGATAGATTGACGCACAGCAGCAAGTGCACACATAGAATTTGAAACTAAAAGGCACTTTCGATTCGTTATACCTTTGTAGGCATAACTAATTATGCCTACTCGCACGCCGCCGTGGCGATGCTCATTTTAAACGTGTTAATAGATTCTTGAAATTAGAAAAAGTTAAGAAAGATTTTTTTTATTGTTTTTAGAATTTGTTTTTGTGTAGAGATTACTTTAAATGTTTAATTTTATTCTTCCATGAGTATATGAGTAGCGAGTACCTTTGGAATGAGACGGAAAGCATCTCTGTGACTGTTTTTAACTGCTGATATGGAATATTCTCTTTGTTTGCTAAATAACTGTACAAAGACCAAATAGGTGGCCACGGGTAGAACAGACATTTCTTAATATGTGTCATAACACACGAATTTCCGTAGACCTCAGCCAGCTGATACCTCCCGGTATTGGAAGACTACAATAATAATAATAATGGGTCGATACCCATTATAAATCCACTGTTGGAATATGGGTATCCTCTCGTATTGAGAGGGTAAAGACCATAGTCTGCCACGCTAGACTATGGAGGACTACAAGCAAAGGCCTTATTCCATGAGTGGAATGGTGAAGAATAGTAATGGTTAGAGCACTTCGTATTTCCGGCGAGTGTCCACGAAAGCGTGCTGTGATTCACGATGAAAAACAAAAAAAGGAGCATTAAAGAGATCAGTCTTTTCCCGAGTCCACGTTGTATTGATTTCCATCTCGTATTCACAATATCCACGTGCTTACCCCGAGAGACTAAATGTAATGTAACTCTACATGTGCGCTTTGAGATTGTGCGGAACTAGTCGGCCTTTTCTCTACTTTGCTTAACCTATTTTCTATTTTGATTAAGGCGTTTGTAACCTCCTTAATTTATTAATCTATAATGAAAGCACACTTCGCATGTCATCTTTTGGTCACATGACCATCGATAATATTTTTTTATTTCCTTCCCCTTGAAGGCTGATACTATTTTTTAAAAAGTATTAATAATATATGTTTGTGTCCATAGAGGCTTAAAATAATGAAATAAATCTTAATACATTAAATTTATAGTCATATTTTATAAGCTCTCAACTCCTAGTATATATTAACTATAAGCCACCAGCAATTATTCAAATCAAAAGTGAATAGATACTTTCTAGGCAAAGTACTTCATAGGCTACATTGTAATCAAATACAAGTCTACTAAAAATACTTCTATCAGTTCGCAACTCACTCGACTCAACTCGCAGTTCACTCTTAAATTAAAAACTAAATTAGAATTAACATTAGCCTTTGTGAAAGTTAGCTCAAAGTGAAAAGTATCGGAAACCGTTTAAAGCAAATTGAGTACGAGAATTGTTAAAAAATTACACCCAGTATTACAGTACAGCGTGCAAAATAATACATTATTTTAAACTTCACATTTTTTTTATATAGAATATCGCTTTGTACGGTTTATTTGCTATTATACGTTTATACATAATGAAGTCAAAGACAACGAAGTTTGCATAAAACAAGATCAGTACCATGGTAACTTAACTGAAAAAAATCTTGAGCGTGTCCATGGGCATGTAAGGAGCCTCAACCTAGTGTTACGTAGAACATTCCAGATACCTAATCCAAAGCTACTTGGCCGTGTTAGATAAGACTATTTAGATACAAAGCCCTATATTTCGCCCTCGATTTGCACTATATAAAATTTAATCGCATATTTCAATAAACCCTAATAGCATTCAACATCGTTAAGACCATTAAGTAACTCGTAGCGAGCGGCATTTCATTAATGAATGGAAACGATTAGAAGAATCTGAAAGCGATTAGTGGCTATCTGGCAATCATTTTGGATAACTTACGAATATCTTGGCCGACCCAGTTTTTTCGGGGCTCAATCAATGTCCAACTTAAATTACGTTTTCCCGCTCATTACTCAACTGGAAATGTTAAAATTTTTATTTCCTTTTTTTATGTACTTGGCATACGAGAATTATGTGTAGATAGATATATATTACATGTATTTTATAGAAACCACATTTAGGTAAAGTTTTTTAAACAAAGACCTACGTGTGTATTTTTTAATGAAGGTAAATATTTACACGTATATTGAGACGTTAAAGCACTAGGTAAACACTGAAAATAGCGCAAACAAAACACAAAAAGGACTTACGATACCCTTGACATTCGCTGTTAAAATACCCAAGGGCCATCACCTGACAAAATAAAGTACCTAAATATTGTTATTCACATTTATCCAAAGCATCACGCCTATAATCCCCGATGAGGTAGACACAGAAGTGCAATATAGTGTCACGTTTCATCAGTTACGTTTATATTTCGCATAAGTACGTTAATCATTTTGTATTGAAACGGATTACAAACAGGCAGCCGATCTACCTGATGGTACATGGCCACCGTCGCCTGCAGATATCTGCAAATCACAGGAGCTAATGGGTAGCTCCTGTGATGCCTAAGTTGAAGGATCTTTTATTTTATTATTCACGTTGCGTCACGTCACGCTGGATTTTTTATGGGATAGGCAGGGACCGTAGAGAGGCAAATACCTATATCCTTACATACGTAACGTCATTTTATTTATCACTCTCTAAACTGTAAATAACACAAAGTGATTGACAGACAATTAATCTCTCTGAACCTTTTTTAAAGTGACCAAATGTCAACGAAATGTAAGTTTACAGCAAAAATCGAATGCGAAGAATGCTAATGGGTATTATTTAACAGGCGACCTAATTTAATCATTTGGCACGTCGCGTCGCCTGTATCAGCTGAGAGCTTTCGTCACTTGCCGCGGTGTAATGGAACACATTCGGTATTGCGTATTTACTGAGATTTCGTGTCCCATATTATGACGATTATCTTCGTTAGTATAAGAGCATTACTTCAAATATTTTGTAATAAATGTTTATTGTAATAACCATTTTTTAAATACATATCGGCCAGGTCGTGTAATGGAGACTACAACTTTACTTGTCCAAATGGATCACGTAATATCCGATGTGGGGGTCAGATGTCTGCGAACCGGTGTGAAACACGAAGCTTAGAAGCACGGTTAGAAGCTGGCTAAGTCTGTAAGGATGGCGATATTTGGCATTAGGTGACCTCCCCCTACCTCGTAAAGGACTTCAAGTGATCATGTAATTATAATAATCTCATGCTAAACACCGTTATGCTCTCACGCTACCCGTATTTACTATATTGGACCAACAGTCTGGCAGGCAGTTTGTTAAAAATGAATTGAATGAGAATGATGTAATAAGATCTGTTATCAGCGCCTCAATAACTGAACGTTCTTGTAAAGCCACTAACAGGGATCCGAGGAAAGAGTTACCAATGTCAAAACCAGATCAAAGCATAGCCTAAACGCAACCACTCTACAAAATAAACCGATTAAATAGAAAAACAACGATTAAAATAAACAAGAAACAGCTAGGGAGATAAACGATTTAACGACAGCTTTAAACGCAGAATTTCATACTCCCAGAAAGGAATGTAATTTGACTTTTTTGTTCCATTTAATATTTAATATGGAATTCGCTATAAAGGAAAGGAGAGACTGCGTCAGTAATTGTGCCTCTATCCGAATACAGCTGCAGTGGAATAGAAAATTGACTACAAAACGC
>DWMG01003318.1:0-12053 GCA_018244855.1 Elbella merops
GAACATAGGCCTCCCCTAGAGTGCGCCACGTTGTTCGGTCCTCCGCTTTCCTCATCCAGTGACTACCGGCAATCCTACATATGTCGTTGAACCAGCAGATATATAATAATAATGATGATATTAATGAACGTTTATTTTTTTTATACAATCGATGTAAGTTTAATATTCGAGATACAAGCAAATCGTTAATCATTCGTCTTCCCATCAATTACATGAAGAATATTACAAAAATGAATTTAAAAAAAATTGGCTTTGTGTATTATCATTATGCCGGAATTTGAGCAATTTGGGAACATCGGATAGATTCCCTTTGTGAGCGGTTGTCAAAACAAAATCTACGAAACGCAAGTGTATAATTAGAACTATTATTATTCGTCGTTTTATACAAAATTCAATTATGAATATAATCTTCAACCTATCAATCATTCTATGAATACCGTACTAAGATATTTGAATTACCATTGATTGGAATCCCTTAATATATACCAATAACTAGGCTTGATATACGAGTATGTACTTCTCCTATCTTGACCTTATATTGCTTTCATTAATGGCCTATTAAATTATTGCCTTCGTCTTCCGTTCTATATGAAATTTAATGCTAAAACCTTAAGAATCTAAAATTTACATACAATTTTCATCTATACGTTGTGAATTTCATATATTTATCGGGCAATTGGCAAAGGATAACGGTCACTCCAAACTAATGGAAAGGCGATCTTCCAGATGGATAGGCGTGCTAAATTTGAAACTGCAGTGACAATTCTCGTGTTGGAAATATGAATAGATAAAAATTATCGGTTATCAGGGCTTGTTGTTATTCCAATTTAGAACATAAGGTAAGAAAATAGTCCTATTTTTAAGCGGTTGTAACTGTGGCAATTGGGAACGACTCTGCAGCAAGTGTTAACGCTATTAACGCTCAAACTGGCTGAGAATTAAATCCGTGAGATTCGCGCCTCGTTACGAACAGAATATCAACGGTTTTACCAATTTCTCAAATTGAATGTTTTCGCGTTTTCATTTTTGCGGTTGAATTCGCGTTCCATTTCTATCAGAGGTTTGGGCGCATCGCTGCTAACTTGATTTCGGACGACGAAATAGAAATTCAGACTGGTCGCACACATTTTCATAGTGTAACTCACATTGTGAACTCTATGTGATCAGTAATAAGTATAGTTTTTGCCTGCTGATTTAAGTTCTAACCCAAGTTTCATCATTGGCCTGTTGCGGTTGACCTCTCCTTCCAGCTACGAACTTGTTCAGGAAGTTTCCGAAACCGTTACCAACACTGGATGCGCATGGTCCATATAATATTGAAATACTCTAATGTAAAAAGACTTGAAAATAATGACAGTATGTCCTATTATAATGCACCCAATTCCCCTTATTATTGTACATGTGTATTTGAAAGTTTATTTTAAAACGTTTAGAGAGCAGATATCGTGATCATTGTTAGAAGTCACGTAAATTGAAAATGATCTAACCTGTCCTTAAAGGAAACCCTATCACTAAGTAACGGGTGATGTATTTTTTGTTAGCCTTTTAATTAAAAATGATATTGTATACAAATATTAACAAAATTCATTACACTTTTTTGGAATCAAGGGATCCAAAATTAAAGTTTGAAATTGGTAAACAATTTATATGCAAGAAAATATCCAGCAGTGGACATCCACTGGTCAAAATAATGCCGACAGGAATCACGATAATGATGATAACGAAAAATCTCTTGCCAATGGAAAAATATCAAAACATCTTCGAACTCGATATGCCTTCGATTATACGTTGGGGGAGGGTCCTTAAGGAAATTTTAATATAAATGAGCGATGCCTACAAACGCCATTATGGCGCAGTGTTCTCAAAACGGTCCGTAACGACGTGCAACGAATATTGTCGCGGAACATGTATTAAGGGGAGCAATCGTTTGGTTATATTAACTGCTGTTAATATTTACTGCTGATATGCCGTCAAATTTACATTTTTTCTTATTATCTATGTAAAAATCTCTCGTCTAATTACACGTCGAAAATAATTTTGTGCGCTTTTCGCTATAAATTAATGATTTTATCACTTGATATTATTGTAAGAATAGCAAATGGATTTTAAACGGTCTTTAAAGGGTTTGATACGATTTAAATAGCAAGGTAAAACATGCTCAAGAGGGCACCTCAAATGTGCTGTTATGTCTATAAACTAAGTTTTTGTGTTTTTTTATTGTGTCCCTTTTTATGACCATGACTTATGAGAATTTAGCCCAGATTTTTGTGTTAGTCAAATAAAACTCCACAAATATATAAATTCTTTGCAAGTTATACCTAAAATAATTCTGCTCTGCTAGCCATAATAGTAGTCCCCTTAACAAGGCAACATATTAAACTCCATAGAATTGGCCTATTAGTCGCGCTCTATTATCATCACGCTGCAGTTGGGTAGGGGAGCGGCAGATGGTGGAAACATTAAGAAAATATTGTCACACCCACTAGTGAGGCGGGAGACTTAAGTGATTTGCGCTCTGATTGCATTTGTGCATTAAGGAGATATTATTTTCGTTATGATAGATACGGCTTAACAGAATCCTAAGGAGAAACCATTCAATACAGACATACTTATAGATATGTATGTAGAATAGCAAAGATTAAAACATTATGTTTGGGGATATTTTTCTATCTTTTATTGTTGTTAATAAAAAGATAATCGAATTCCAAATGTCATTTTCTAGTAGTCAGTCCAGGTGATGAAGAAAATTTAGGTTACGCATCTATCCCTCTCATATTACTCATGTCGATGTTGATGGATACGGGGCCCGAGGGAGACCAAGATACCTATGTTGGCCAAATAGGTCATATACTAGTTGTTCGGAAGTCACCAGTACTTGGAAACCGGTGTGTATGTATGAAAACAGTGATGAATTTAGATATAAACATATAGCCGTTTGATGCTCTTTCCTACTCTGCAAGATAATTGGCATGACGATATAATCATTATAATTCATGTAAGTTAAAGCTCCATTTCTTTAAAAAAGTTTAATCGTTTAATGGATTCAAATCCCGTGTCGGGTACTATTGGAATTTTCTAAATTAGTATTTCTAGTAATGACACGGAGTCTGGATCTGTGCCCGGTGTCAACAGGCTCATCACCTCTTCCATGGCACATAAACGTAACGTAGTGAAACGTAAGAGTGTTCTACACTCCCCTGCCTACCCCTTCGGAGATGACGGGCGTGATATTACGTTTTTTTTAAGTTTAATAGCCAGTATAAAATTACCGTTATACATTTTTATTTGATAGCAGAATAGATTCCTTGCGTTTTTTCCGAAAATATATTTTTCTCAAATAAATAAAAGAAGAAAACAAATTAAGCCGAGCGCCGTATAAAAATCCATTAAAACAGTTTATTGCAACATATACGCGATTTGTGAGATGCAGCTAATTCTCAGGCGGGATATTTAAGTTATAGCTAAGGTCGCTTCACATCTATGTTAATTGCTTCGCGAGTTAAGTTACTAAGTCAGTCGAGTTAGTAATTATTATTACTATGACTATAACACTCGTCCCCCTACGAGAGCACAGAATCATTGTAATAGTATAATAAGCCCTTAAACTTGTTTAATTAATTTCAGTATTTAGTTATCAGCAAATACTGTATGTAGGTACATAAGAAGTAGGTAAGTCAGAATCGGTTAAATCGAAACGAGAAAACAATGTGCCTTAAAAATATATCAGGAATAGGTACATCAACTAAAATGCATAATTTAAATCGAGTATGTAGGTTTATAATATGTTATATTATGTGACAGGCTGTACTTAGCTGCGATCGCATTTGATAGAAAGTGCAGTAGTCTTAAAAATGGTACACGCACATACGTATATATTATAATAAATATTAACAGCCTTGATTTGGCACGTCATAGCTACATGTAAAAGATATAATTTAAAAATATGTTGTTTTTATCCAAATTCCTTATAAAATCTGAAACAGATTATGTTTTAGTTCATAAGGCTTAACTTTAGAAACGTATAAGTGCGTGGTGTATACTACTAACTAGAATAAATTTATATAATAGTCAACATACAACTTAACTAATACGTGTAAACCAGGCTTCAAGCATAAATCTGTGCTTAGCTGAACTACTTAAAAAGAGGTAATAATTTATAATGAACAATTATTTTAAGTGGGAACTTAAGGAAACAAGTACCTATTTTAAGTAAAAATAATAAATTTTAGTGAAAGTAGGTACTGATGTTTAGTGTAGGTATTGATGAAACTAATATAAATATGTAAGATGTGGGGTTGATATGTATGTAATATATTTTTAGAGGTCTTATATATATAATTTTGTTTGTGGGACACAAGCATATGTTCTGTAATATATTTATATATAGTTTATCAGCTGACTGATTATTATAACGCAGGGTTTGCGTAGCTTGGAATTATATGACCGTCTGTTTTTACATTTTCATAACGCTCCACTTATCTGAACATCAGCTACAATTAATCACTTATAAAGTACTATTCCAGATACTCTTACGATGTACTCTCACGATGTTTAAATTCGTATTCACAACAAAACTGTTGCGGCGATTAAAATGAACGGTTATCCGCTAATGACCCATTTCCAGGTGCTTTTCGAAAGAACTCCATAAATATTAAAATGTTCTAGTAGCCTAGAATGCTAAAACATCTGCAACATAAAGGTTTAGGGCTAGTATGGCTTTGCGACAATATAACATATATTTTTTTAATATTTGTACGTAATTAATAGGGGAAGAAAATATCTGTACTTAAAAATTTCGTAATAATCAATAAATCAGTTGTTAACTCAAAAAACTATTGTTTTGCGTCCTGTACAATAATGAATGTATTTAATAAAAATCATTTTTAAACTTTAATTACATAAAGATCTTTTTCAACCACCATACTGAGACACAAAACCATACTAAGATATTTTACTAAAGCGTACAGTTTAAATTTTTGTAACTTAGTTTCGTAAATATAATATATGGAGTAACGAATATTCGTTACTCTATATATTATATTTACACGTGATATATGATGAACGTGGATTAAGCACGACAGGTGTGTAAGAATAGAGATGGCACTCTGTGCTCTCTGCCTACCCCGCAAGGGACCTGGCGTGAAGATATGTATGTGAATATACACGTAGAAGAAATTATAAAGCACAAAAAATATTGAAATTCATGTAGATTCCAAAGACAAATGATATTATTTTCAAGTTGGCTTACATTATTTTTATTAATATTAATTATTATATGTTTGCTAGAAATTCAAAACTTGAACTATTCAATAATTTGGTTCGCAATTTTCATTAACGCATTGTCGAGGCGTACCGTACTTGAGCCAGTTCAGATTCATTTATCACTCGATGATAGTTTTTTATTCCCCATTTATCATGTTTTTGGCATTCAACAAAACTGGAGTAACTGTCTATTTGCTTGTGTCCCATAGTAGGGCATCGCGTCTTTGTAGGGTTGAGGTCGTGACCTAGCGCTTCTCTATAGCCAAGGTATCTACTTATATATATATGTATATATCTAGTAAGAAACGTAACAACTTAACATCATGCTTTTAATCCCCGAAGGGATAGGCAGAGAGAGGAGTGCAGTACACTGCCACGTTTCACCACTTATGTTTACGTCCATTCAACGAGCATAGATCCAGAATCCGGGTCACTGCTAGAAATTTCTACTAGAAAATCGAATGGTTTTATAAGAATATTTCTAGAATTAAATTGAAATTATATTTTGCGGACTTGACTCATGGCCAAGTGATAAAGATCCCAAGACATAGATTTGTATTCCCGTGGGAATAAATAAGTGTGAATATTGTTTTAATGATAATATATTATAAATATAGTAGAGTCGTTTATATATTTATTTGTGTGATCCATTAAACACTCTAGTTTGAGTTGGTAATATGTTAAGTTTTAATACATAGTTCAAGCGTTCGACCACCTCGTTGGTTGAGTGGTTGTCAGCGCGATTACCAATCGAGAGGTTCTGAGTTCGATCCCCGGGTCGGGTATTATTAGGTATTTTAACTTGCAATTCCCAGTGTTGGTTCGGATTCTGGATTAGTGCTTGGTGTATGGCAATGGCCTCACTCCGGTTTCCATAGGGGGACCTCAACTTAATTGGAGAAATGTGTGAGTATACTACACTCTTTTGCCTACCCGTTCGGGGATTACAGGCGTGATGTTACGTTTATTTCTTTAGACTTATATATTGATTAGTTTTACCTTTGAAGTAAGTTTTATTATCAAACTACAGTCAGGCAGAATCAATCGTGTACAGAGCGAAGAAAAAACCTGGGCAAAGTCAAACTAATTCGCTGTATTTTCACTAACGGTTTTCAAAGGCAATATTTATTTGAAGGTGACCGCTTTTTCATTGAACACGAGCGTAAATGATAAATGGGATCCGAATGACGTCATAAACTTTCAGTGTTTAGAATTCAATCAAAGTTTTATATTACTAAATTTATATAAGTCACAGTAAACGTAACATCACGCCTGTATCTTCCCGAAGAGGTGGGCAGATGAGTGTACTACTCCCACATTTAATTAATAACTTCAACGTCCCATGGAATAGGCGGAGTCTATAAACCTCATTATTCCTCTCTTCATTATCCATTGCAAAGCTAGTCAAAGCATTATGCTTAAGAATTTTGATACCAAGATTCAAGATACATGTGGCGCCCTCTCCTTTGGCACACTCAAATATCACAAGCGCTTCAATGGACATGAATCTGACTAAAACTTTAAGTACCAACAATAATTATATTATTCAAGTGTGAAACTACGTACTCGAGTTATATGTATGGGAGATCTTACCCCATGTGAATCCGAGCGCGCCATGTCATTCGCAAACACGGAATTTCCTCGTCTTATGTTAGTCAAGTGAAAGCGAGAATCTTGGTGAAACTTTCGTTTAACTAACGCTAACTAAGTAATTTCCGGTAAGCTTATGTTTGTAAAGCTTTCCGCTGTCTAATCAAAGTGGGTCTCACAGCAATACACTTACTGTATTCATGTGTGTCTGGAATAAAGGTAACTTATATAAATTTGAATTTTATTCGCATCCTTAAAATTTTCATTAAACTTATATAGAGCGCATTTCACAATTAAAGGATATTATTTTTACGGTAGTCAATGTTTACCAAATTTTTAAATAGCCTCAAATGAAGGTCCCATTTCTCGTTCTTTATCGTTAGATAGATTACATTGATTATATTTTGCACTTATTGCTCTCTGTCCAAATCGTGAAGACCCTGGCGTGACAACCAAAGGACAATATAAAAATAACTAATTTTTAAACTACGTGCAATAAAAATGTCCGACTTACACAACTGTGAACTTTATTTATAATAAACATATAAATGTATGTATTAAAAAAAAAGAATTGAACACACAAAGTACAATGACGTATCACATGCGGGTAGTCGGAAAATCGTGTTGTTTCGATTCGTTTCCTTTTATAAAAACCCCGCGTTAACACTTTTAGCACGCTATCCGGTAATTAGTGGGTATTTGTAACAAAAACGCATTAAAATCAATTACAATAAAGAAGTGTTGCTGGTAAGAAAGAAAAGCTTGCATTTCCATCATTACAATATAATTATTGCTTCAACGTATTAATTACTTAAGTTTCAACTGAAATTACTTACTGTTCTGTTAGCTCGAGTTTTTTGTTCCCAGTTACAATTATTACTTCATTAATTGACGCGGAATTGAACAAAGAATTACAATTATAATAAATGTTATTACAGAAAAAATATGTTTAAAAACATATTTAAACTAAACGCTTCTAATAATACAAATTGCTTTTTAAAAATGTAATCATCTCTGAGTGCTGCTTTTTACATTTAAATTGAGTAGCTATTTCGATTATCTAGCAACACTAAACAAATTGATAGTTTAATGATACAATGATCAGAATATGTGGTAAAGAATTCATTGCCTGTGTAGCGCCTGATTTTTTTCTTTCAAATCTATAGACGTAGCGACATATACACGAACGACGCATTTGATTGGCGAACGAACAAATGTAGAAACGTTGAAGCGGCTTGCACATGCAAACAAATGCCTTCCATTCATTAAAGTGAATTAAGGTAATGACCAGAAAAATACCATTCGCGAATGTTTTCCAACGTTCCCTAATGCGGTACAATTAACCATTTACACGTGAACCGTTCGAATTGAACCTTTCATTTTGTTTAAAACAATCTTGCTTGGTCTATTCTCCATTTTTCGTAAGTAAACATTTTTCGATTTCCAACAACCGAGTATGTAACATATGTACTGGCGTAACTTTCGTAGGTTTTTCAGGTTGGCCCGACTAGTTTCGGATCTGTACAAGGACCTTCATCATGAGCTCCCGCCGATTGCATCAGTCGACGTCGCAACCTAGCTGCTCTGGACCAGAGTTCATGAAGGAGCTCGTAGGTCCGAAACTAGTTGGGCCATCCCGACGAGACAACATTCACGAGACGTTTAATAGTAAAACTCAG
Source organism: Elbella merops (assembly GCA_018244855.1). Taxonomy (NCBI): domain Eukaryota; kingdom Metazoa; phylum Arthropoda; class Insecta; order Lepidoptera; family Hesperiidae; genus Elbella; species Elbella merops. Next base: position 8,532 of record DWMG01003318.1, read on the forward strand.
TATATCTCTGTGAATATTTGTGTTGTTTTGTTTTAAATATTTATTGCGTCCATATCAACCCGTCTTACCGCTTCGCTTTCGGATATAGGTCTCTTTTCAGAATGAAAAGGGTCTCCCGCGCGGGGCAATCGCGTATTGGCATTATCGACGTTATTGAGAATTTTCAACTTCGCGTTTTTCCTCACTATGTTTACTTTTACCATTATAGCAAGTGATACTCAATCTTATAAAACATGTAAGTTAAAATTACAGTAGTGAAACAGGGATTTTAGATTGAAATTGTAAGGATGAAATCTTAACGTAATATCACTCCTGTAATCCCCGAAGGGGTAGGCAGATGAGTCTAGTACACCCCCACGTTTTACCAACTAAGTTTTAGTCCCACAATGGAATAGGTGGTGATCCTATTGCCATACACCGGGCACACAACCAGACTACGAGTCACTACTAGAAATTCTAAATTAGAAAAATCCAATAGTAGACTACCCGGGATTTGAACCTAGGGCCTCCCGATCGGCAGTCGTATTTGCAACCACTCGATCAACGAGGCAGTCAAATAGCGTTCTATTGAATTAGTCTTTAACACCCCAATTTCCCGTAATACAATCTGACCCATCCTCATCTCATCACGTCTTCCCCGGATTGTGTATTGTAATTACTGGCCAGATTTGTTCCAATGTATGTACACATGTCTTGGCCTGTAATCAGATTAAATGCTACCAACTTCGCCTTTATTGGCTCAGTATACCGCAATATAATCAGAGCGACTACCTCTGTACTGACACGTTGATGGTCGCTGGAGACCGGATAGCTGCCACCGCACGTATTAATTATTCACTCCCTGGACACCGTTATTTGAGGTACGTGGATTAAGGAAATATTTTGGAGTATGGAGAATATTATACGGTAGTATTAAGATTTTCTAATAATTTATAATGTTTTGACTGCATCGTTGGTCGAGTGGTTGCAAATCGCGATAGCTAATCGAGTGGTCCTGGGTTTGAATCCCGAGTCCGGGTATTATTGGACTCTCTGAATTCTAGTAGTGGTTCGCGGTCCGAATATGTGCCCATTGTGTGACCATGTTCACCATCTATTCCATGGGACACTAAACGTAACTGATGAAACGCGGGAGCGTACCTACTACACTCCTGTCCCTACTCCTTTGGGGATTACAGGTGTGATATTACAATTGCTATATTTTTTAATGTCTGATATGGTACCTAAATACTATAGTATTATGACAAAAAAATCATAATTATAATATATAGAAATGGCGTCTGTTGCGTTCAAAATTTTCTAAAAGGACCAATTGAATTTAAAGTTCATTTACTAAAATAATTACAATTCTGTAATGACGATGTAACCCTAATCTACATTAATTGAAACCTTTCAAACCGAAGTAATAATTATTGGAAATGACGGCACGTAGCGTTGCGCTTCACGTCAATAATCAATCAACAGTACTACATAATTACTCGTATGTACACATGGCTAATAAAACTGTCTTAATTGGCGTCAGGGATCCTGGTGGAATTCCACGATAGATTTAGACAACTCATACAGTCATCTGTTTAAATGTGGTTGTAGCGACTCGTAAACCAGTGAATGAAACATTTGAACTCATGAGTATTATGATTTGTACTTTAGCGTATTGGACCATATTTGTAACTTACTGCAGAAAAATGTACACATTTAGAAAAAATCATAAGTACTAATGGATATGTTGGGTTTAAAATATAGGTACTATTACATTTTGGAAGTACCATGTCCAAAGTTTGTCTTTGTTTCCATTGTTCCATGGCTAGCGGATTGCCCTAACGCGGCCATTGCGAATCTCTTAACAAAGATTTGTAAATGAGTAGAGATCCTATGATGTATACACTTACGTTGAAAATCCAGCGAGCCTACGTCAATTGGGTATGGTGGCTTTTGGTAGGATTACCCTTTGCCTAATTTACCTCGATGTACTTAATATTTGTCAGAAAATTTACATATCTTTGGATATGTTTCAGCGACCTGTTAACGTGTAATGCTCAGAGGGACTTGTATCGTAATTAAATTTAACGAAAGTTATTCCATTTTAAAATAACATCGTGAACTGTTCGCGTTTATAAAGAAAACATGTTAACGAAATGAAATATTTCATAAGACCACACTCAACTTAGTAACATTTTGAATTATATTGTTAAAAGTAAATAATAATAACTAATTTATTAATGTGATATAATACGTTTTTATTTAAAAGAGGGAGATTGGACAAAGCCGTAAAAGCCATATTCTTTGTACGTCCACTTTTATAACTGAATGATACGTTTATATACAAAGAATGTCATGATTAATTAAATTTTCTTATAGGTTTTTGGCGAACCAGAATTATCTAGCACATTGATTAGTCATCATGATCTCCAATGGTCCGCATTAAAGCTATGTGTTTTCTTTAACTTGTACAAGTGGAATGAAAAATGGAATGCATCAAGAGTGCACATTAATACATCATAAATTGCATCATAAAATGCATAATAAAAATACTCGTACACATTATATTATGCAAAAAAATAATGTAACCAAACTGAACCTTTTTCACTGACACCCTCCTATTATTTACCCCATTACCCCCCCTCTAAAAGTTTTAAAGTCGACATAATCAGCCATTTGCACACCCCTTCCAGTAATGGCCCATAACGATTTTTATTGACAGATAGATAAAGTGAATTTGTGTGAAAATTAAATGTTTTATTCATGCAAGTAAAATTTTTATATTTCACATAAAGATCTGTGGTGATTTATTGTGGTTGGATCTGTCGGGCTTATGGTGGTAAATGGTCATTACTAAATTCAGAACGAGTAAGCAAAGTAGTGTAGTACAGTCCTACGTTCTACCAGTTATGTTTACATCTCACAATGGAATAGCGGTTGAGCACGTTGTCATACTCCTGGCACAAATCCAAACACCGAGTTACTTCAGAGAATTTCACATTAGAAAAACCCAACTTTGCCCAACCTGGTGATCGAACCCAGGAACTCGTGATCGGCAGTCGCGCGTGCAATCACCCGACCAACGTGCCAATGCATGAAATATACAAATACATATTTTCAGTGTAACTACAGTATTTTATTGTTACTATTACAGTTGAGGCATAATATGCATATAATGTAGATGTACGGATATCTGCCGGTATCGCGGCTCGGGGATTATGCTAATGAATCGTTCGCCTATTAAACGTGTCCTATACGTTTTACGGGAACGAATCCGTAAATAGCACTTTATTTTTATTTTTATTATATTATTTTCGTTATGTAAATCGCATTTGTTCATAGCGATGTTATTTCTGTGTTAAAAACATGCGTTGTTCACTGTAAATATGGTGCATGGCAACATTGTTTGTTTATTTAAAACTGATAAATCGCAGCAGTGATATTTGTACTCGTACATCCATTAACAAACTCTGCCAACTCGCACTTGGCCAGCGCGGCAGACTATGGCCTTAACCCTCTCAATTTGAGAGGAGACCCGTATTC
>DWMG01003319.1:0-12050 GCA_018244855.1 Elbella merops
ACCTGGCGTGATGTATAATAATAAAAAAAAAGTTCTAATTGTTCTAATTTTGACATTTCCTGTACAGGGTTTTGATATTAGCCCCTGTCGCCGTTAGTGCTGCTTGATGTGACGATATCCAAGTATTTTGGTTAAGAGAGAATAGAAAATATACTTTATCGTTCTTATACCTATACTCTTGAATAATATTTCGATGAAGGGATTTTGGGTAAAATATTTAGGGTGTAAATCAGGACAGTCCCTCATTTTCTTCCCGCGACACAAAATCTGGGGCTTAGGCCGTTCTCGTGGATCTTGGAGATAGTGACGGCGAATTGAATGAGACCCGTTTTCGAGCTTATCCCATATAGAGGATACTTTGTTATTTTATTTGTGTCGCCTGTGAATGAATAAGCCATGGGAAGTTTTATTTTGTACTAGCCTCGAAGTACTAGCGTGTTTAGAGGCTAGATAGTAAACAAATGCGACACGTACATAATAAGGAAATACCTAATTTCATGCTTGATACTGACATGTGAATTACTATGGCCAGCTACGTGTATATATAGGTAGGCTGCCATAAAAGGCGTTATTAGTACGGCCGTTGTTGCCGAAACGGTTTGTAGTCATTCGAGCCCGTGGACGGCGGAGCCTCCCGGGAGCGAGGAGTTGTGCGGCGGCCGAGCGGAGCCGCAGCGAGTCCTGCTTATTTGTACAGCGAGCAACAATGCGCTCGAGATCAAAGACCGCCAACGGAATTAATTTGCGAACGCTATCTCTCGCCCCTTCCTCGCGCCCACTTCAAACGGACAGACTACAAGAATCCCTAAACATTTCCCCTTAATAAACACAATCATTTAATACCATTGATGATAAATAAGGGTTCGTACAAACAACTCGCAAAAGTATGTTCGCATCTGAAAATTAACAAAGAAATGTTGAAGTTATGAATTTGTGTAGGTATTTGAAATATATTACGGATTGTACGATTTAAACGTAACAACACGCCTGTAATCCCTGAAGAGGTAGGCAGAGGAATGCAGAACACTCCCACGTTTCACCGGTTACGTTTACGTCCCACTATGCAAAAAGTGGTGAGCCTATTGCCATGCATCGGGCACATATCCAGACTCCGAACCCCTACTACAAAATATAAATTAGAAAATGTTTGTAGTGTTCGACCCGGAAATCGAACCCGGGACCTCCCGATCGGCAGTCGCACTTGCAACCAACGCGACCAACGAGGCAGTCAAATAATTAAAAAGCTCTTTAAAATAAGGTTCCAATTAGCGAAGCAAGCAGATCTAAAGGAAATTAAATCCTTAAAACTGACCGGCATGGTAACACGATGAAATTTCTTTCAAATTATTAACAAGCGATTTTTATAATAACTACAATATAATGAATTAAAAATAAAACATCATATAACCATTAAGGATACAATTTAAAAAATATTCAAGTGAGATAAAGACTTAACTGTCTTCTGCCAATGGCTTTTATCTTCAGCATATTCTAGTTTTTAAAACAATAGAAATGGTCTCGTGAACAGCGAAGAATGCGCTGATATTGACACTCGCGACCACCTGTCTCATATTTGCGTGCTCTCGTGCCAAAGTCACGCTCATAACGACACGTTCTGTAGATATTAATACTTTATTAAAAGAATACTAAGGTTTTTTTTATATGTCTGTTTTTCCTCATTTTCAGCTTGAAATACCTGAGCCTAAATTGTCCTTATCTTATGAAAGCGAATCTGTAAAATTAATGTTTTTATGACTTTGTTTATTATTTAACTTTATGAATTTACTTCAGCCATTCACCGTTGACCTGATTTGTTGGTCCAAAGGATAGTCATAATAACTATTGACTCGATATAGGCAGGTTCGATTTTAGCCCAGGATATAAATATTTAAGTGATGAGCATGAATATTTATGTGTGATAACAATGACAGACTAGAAACTAATAATTCACCCTCCCATTACCGGAGTCCTGAGGTCAAGTCTGGGGAGCAGCTTTTTTTAAAGATGAAATATCACAGTCAAAACACTTAAATAACCCTGGTATAGTAACACATAAGTAACCCCAGGTACAATGTCATCAGTTTCATCATCATCATCAGCCCTTCTTAGTCCTCTGCTGGACATAGACCTCCCCCAATGGGGGTTTATGCCCATAATCTCCACGCTGGGCATGCGGGTTGGAGATCATCAGTTTATCATTTAAATATAAGCTATTAACAATGTTTATGTACAACTATTCACAGAGTCGCAAGCACTCGCTCTCCTAACGCTAACCTAAGTGGAAGTAAAATATTATAAATTTCCCACCTATTTCATTCCTTGCATACAATTTATACGAAAACGGTTAGAACCATAATATGGTGGGTACAATCTTCACAGGAATTTGAGCATTCTGTGTCTAGCGATACGTACGTGTTAGGACGTTTTTCGCGTGAAGTATATAATTACTGCATTCAGACGGTTGCTACGAACAATTTTACCCGAATAACTGCACGGGGTTCCAGTGTGGGCAAAGATTAGAAATATAACAGAAGAGCAAATGTTTTCAGAACTGCTAATTAAGCAGAAAATGTTAATAGAATGTTATACATGCAATGTTTTTCATCGCCGTTGAAATATAGTAGACAGTAAAATTAATTAATATTCTAATTATACCTTCATTTTTACAAAAGTTCTCCATTCACAGTATATTAATATAAGCGATTGGGTTTTGCCTATTTATACTGCATAGAGACACCTCGAAATTTCCATAGTAATGAAGGAACAAGTTTTAATGGCACTACTATCATTGTTTAATCATTAGAAGGACGCAATCTAAGAGAACGCTTCAATACCTTCGATCGCCGTGAGGACATCTTGAATGAAACAAGATGGTTACGGCCAAATATAAAGAAGTTTTGAACAAACGTTAAAGTATTATAGAATAAAGCCGAATATATTAAGGAATACTTTTAAGAATATTACATAATAAAAATAATAATAAGTTTTACAAAACTAATATGGAGTAGATATTTAAGTCTACCAGTAATTTAGGATTGACAGCTGTCGCAGACAAATATGCCTACCCGCCCATGTTCAGCGTGGCGAACTATGGCTTTTACCGTGGTTATTCTAAGTGAAGACCCCTGTCCAACAATGAAACGATAGAAAGAATGATGACAACCCTCAGAAGTACTTATTTCAGAAAAATAAGTAAATCTGAGCAAATTGGCATACTAAAAGCACTTTCTACCGTAATAAGGGTGTCAACCAAAGTGCCGTATAATCCAGTATTCTTACGGGAGATACTTGAATTATTTCAGGACTAAATGCGCAGATTTCGGTTAAGAATATTACAAAGATAGAATGTCCTACACCGCTTCATATCCGGATATCGTAAAAATAAACCCAGACTAATATAATACCTTCTTAGTTTTATGGAGCAGTAAGGCTTTAGTAACTGTCCTCAGAACAGTTCGTTAAAGTTCGTCTCATAGACAATAAACAAGGTTTCGATTAATATTTATTTTTATCTCACCACCTATTCCATGGGATGTAATCGTAAACGTAAGTGGTGAAACGTGGGTGTGTGCTACGCTCCTCTACCTAACCCTTCGGGAATTATAGGCGTGATGTTACGTGCTTATTTTTATTTTTTACCTGACCGCTGGCCTAGTAGTTACAAGTGCAACTACTAGGCAAGAATTCGTAGGTTCAATCCCCGGGTCAGATAAAGTATTATTGGGTAGTAGAAAGCATGCAGTCCTGTTTTCTGCTCGGTGTATGGCAAAAGGCTGTTTATTTCACAAATCGTATAACATAACAGGTGGAACGTGCGATTACTTCTCTAGCTACCTCTTCGGAGAAATACAAGCGTGATGATGATGCTACGTTCAATTGACAAAAACGAACTCGTTTCACGTCACCCTCGCATGAACGAGCTTTTAAACCAATACGGCGCGGATATCATACTCGCTAACGGATATTTGCATATGCCAATATGCAGATTGTATTGACGTCACTGCCTTGCTATATTTATTGACACCACACGTTACGCACATTAAATTATAGTGCACAAAGTACTGCGTTAATTATACGTTAATTATATCGATGAAAAAGTGGAATAACGATACGATAAATAAGTGCTCAAATAATTACTGCAATCAGATGATTTTATATTATAATTTTATTATAAGTATTATTACGAAGTTATTGTTAAAACGTTAAAAATAGATACTTCGCCTCTGAGTTTTTACCATGCAAAAATTCATAGATCTGACTTCTTCCTATCCTATGTTCTTTTATATTACTCCACGTACTGCTTTATTCTAATAATATTATTGAAGTTTCGGCTTATATACTATTATTTAAAAAGGCGTTTTTGCAAACATTATAATTGACACACAAGTAAAAGCAGGTAATAAATAGAAAGATACAAGTAAGTACTCAATTGCTTTCTTACTTTACTTACTTTTAGCAGAAGAAGAAGAAGTAAAATGGAAGAAGCAAGGACATGCTGTTGCTCTTTCATACGTTGCGTTTGTAATTAGAGAATATTCTTATATGTCTAATTATTCTTGATTTAATTAATGTGATAATCGCGAATATTCTTTCTGAGTAAAAAATATTCACTTATAGCAAAGAAGTACAACAGCGATCATATCATCAGCCCGTCTCTATTTACTTTCAGACAAAGGCGCCCTGAAGGAAATTTCAAAATAATGGTTAGTTGAACTCGATCAACCCGATTTTGTTTGATACAGCTACCTATCGCAAACAATTCTGTCCGTGTTTTAACCCTTTAAGTCCCTTTGCTGTTCGCCAGTGCCAGAGCATAGCGTATGGAGATTTATTATTCACGTCTATATTTGCATACTCACCAATATGCTAATACCGTATCCATGCCAACGACTTATCGGTTATCGTTGCCACGAACTTTATTTAGTTTTGTACACCTAATAATTTATCATAATTTTACTCACTAGCCTTTATACTTTAATATGAACAAAATCGTTGTGAAAAAAAACACGGCAGGTCTGCAAGGGTAACGCTTATTTGGCACTCAGTGCTCTCTGCCTACCCCATCAGGGACTTGGTGTAAATATATGTTAGTTACAGCTAAATGTTCTGATACCATTAATTTATTTATTGCGAAAACCGACTTAAAAATAACTTGCTCTGCTCAGCTTCTTGGAGCAAGTTATTGCCCATTTAAGGACTTAACGTGAAAGGCATTTTCAGTGTTAACATAATTGCAGAGTTTCGAAACGGAGAATATGAACGTATTTTTAATTATCCGTCGTACTTTAGCTTGTGACGCGAGGCGCTCGCTGCCGCGATTATATTTAATTTATGTACATAATTTGCTTAGCAAATGGCCCAGTGTTTTTGTACGGACTCCTTATAATTAATTACATAAAACGTATTCCCCTCGAATCGCCTGCAAACGGGGGAGGCTCGATATATTCTCTACATCTCCTAATTTATTTGGCTAGCAACACATTACTTTTGCATAATGGCCCTTTTTAAGTCTGGGCTTCATAAAATTCTATGTCAACGGACCAAATACGGTTGTTACAATTTTAAGTAAATTTATTTACACGCAGCTCTTTGTCTTTTTTATAGGTGCCAGGATTTATTGCTAGACCCTAATCTTTTTTTATATTCGCTCAGCTTTACCACTAAACAAATGAATATGTTATCACTCCCAACATACATGTAAGATAATTAAAATCGTTCATTTGAATTTTCAGCAGTCCGGTAAAAAATTTTCATCTCCCAAAGTTAGAACATTATTTTAAATAAAAGTAGAACATTTTATTAAAAAACAATACAATTTTCTTAGCTAATGTATTTTATATAATACCTATAATTATATCTTTTACTACTTCGGAAACTGTAATTTTTTTTAAATTATATACTTAAGTCACTGACCAGCTTTACGCATCCCAAAGATTCATTTGTAGTTGACTGAGGGAAAACAATCTCGGAACTCTCTTTAATTACGCTAAGTGTCTTCATGGTACGGGTATACTTTAACTGTATTAAGGAGGAATGTAGTGTAGCCACAAGTAACGAAGAATGAAAGAATGAATGAAAAGAAATATGAAAAGCTTCAAAGCAAATGAACTATAAAAATGTTAGGCATTCCTTTTAGACATGGTATATACAAGATCTGGAAACCTGTGCATAAAAGGAACTTGCACGACTAATAACTAATAGCAAACTAAATAGCTATCTCTTTCTAAATCCTATTCTTGAGCACGTGATTAATATCACCAATTCGTATGGGGACAACGTGGTTTCAACACGCCGTCTGTCACATACGGTGTCTCAGTTGTTACCTACATTAATTAAATATTTTCTCTAAGTTAATAAAAGAATACTTCATAAAAAAGTACGTTAAACTCCATATATGAGCACATAATCACCTTTCGCGTGTGCGCGCGTCACAGAAAATTTTCCTTTAATATTTCATAATTATTCAGAGATCCTATGAAATATTGATGAAAATCGCGGGGACACATTCGAATATGGATCTAGGTTAAAATTGTTACCAATCAGTACTATCACTAATCTTCCAACATCAAGTAGATGCTGCAGCAAAAACTGTAAACTCAAACCTCTATTAAGAACCGTTAAGTATCAACGAAAGTGGTGTGGATAAAACTGTTAAAACCAACCCCACGAATTTACCCACATCGAAAAGAAATCTCAGCGAATGCAGCACAATTTTTCTCATTTACAAATTCTAATACATTTGCACCACACGCTGTGTCGAAACACGTACAAAAAGAAATTACGATTTAACGCATCCAATGGGAAAACCGTTTTCGTGGCGATGGCAATTGTTTTCGAAAATTCCAACTTGCATAAATGAGCTCTTCAATGTTCACAACGGTTGCGATACTTTTACGCTCCTCTTTTTCAACGTAAAAGCGACATACATCGAAAATAATGCGAAATATTTCTAATTACAACAATTTTATAGTTATAATGCTGATCCATACATTTAACGAATCTCATATATTGCTATAATTAAGATTTAACCATCGACTTTAAGCGCCCTTCTAGCTATGGGAAGCCGGAAGAAAAAGCCTGAGAGAAAAAGCTAACAACGCTGTTTTAAAATAAGAAAATAAAAATTAGCTATGTTAAAGTATGATTTTAGGCCAGTAGTAACAGCTTATTATGTTTGTCCATGTAATAATGTGTATCCAAATATAATATTATGCAAATATTGATTTTGATACATTTGGTGAAAGTATGAAAGTATTAAGGAATATTATGAAATTACTAACGAAAAGAATAAATATTGAATGACAGTAATGACTAGAGCCTAGACACTAGTTGAATAAGTTAATTAATGTGGCATGTAAACTATATTTTTGTCTATATGACATTAATTAAGCGCACCGATAGAAACAGCTTCGTGGCCCACTTGCCTGGTTCATACTAAATTTTTGGATACCAAAAGACGTTCAAAATATTTTGTATTAGGGATCTAATTAATACAAATTTATTGACAAGCACGCAAAGAGAAATTTCCATGTAACAATCACCAGTACTTTGTAATTTTTTTCAGTCTAAGTTTTTATTGTTGCTTTCATGTAAGAATAGTTTCCATTACTAATCATCAAAACTTTTACAAGTTTCAAAGTTAAAAACGCAATCAGGTAGGTTATGTAAACCACTCTCTCAACCACATTTCGAGGTTCTAAGTTAACAGGGAGAAACATATTAAACATTTCGAGAGTAATTTTAAAATCTATTACGTTCGAAAATATAAAAATCATAGATTTCTAATGAACATACAGGAAAAAAGCGATGATCATAAGAAAAGAAGAATATGAACAAAGAATACATAATGACGGATATGATATTATACATACATCGCGTCTAAAAATAAGTCCATATGCTTAAAAAGTGTCTCAGCAGCAGTGGTTCAACAGTAGCTCATTGGTTTGCTAACTATGTAACGTCGCGATCTGACCCAATAACAACCTTCTAACTCATCAGGATAATACACGGTGTTAATTTACTGAACCCCGCCACTATTGTTGTTGAAACTTTGAACATCTATCAAATATTCAGCTCGAAAGTTCTTCCACTCCGCCCCGACGTTTATACGACTTACTAGGATTTTTTATCGTTGAAAGACATATTTTTTGTCAGAAAAAATGACCAGGACAAAATTTTATGTACCCTTTAGTTTACGACTATGATGTTTATAGATGTGTTGGGTTTGTAGAATTCGCAAAGACAAAATTGTGTATGACTGCATTGCAGTCGCTCGATGCCATAGTGTTATTTCATCTTCAAAACTGAAGGCACTAGTTAATAATCTTATATAAGATTATTCAATGCAGTCCAAAACTTGGGTTTAGTCAGCTATTTTTTGGATTTGAAAAGGTGAACTGGCTTACTTCTTAGGAAAATATGAATATTATGAATTATATTTTTTTAAGTGCAGTAGCAAATATCGATTTATCAGATAGGTTCCTATTTTGGACACATCTCTGTTGACATCAAAGACATTTTACCGACGAAGTATTTTACCTAAATACTGCAAAAGTAATAAATTAATGTTAGCCTATTATTCTACCCCTTAACCCCTCCAACCATTATTTTATATTAGAATTGACCACATGCTGTCTGAATCTAAAGGGCATAATCCTAATAGAACGTAAATGATCTAAAATCATTTTAAATGACATATGATCCTTTCGTTTCTTCTTTTTTCCTTTTCTTTCTTCTTTACTGTTCGTTTTTCAAAATTCATTTACAAATCACAGTATTTTTTTTTTTCTTGCAAAATATCCTAATTCGTCTCTGTCATCTTTATTCTAGATATAACAGTATCCAAACAAATAAGATGCATTAGATTATAAATGAATTGACACAAAGCAGTGTTGGGAGCGGAGAATTAGAGCAGAATGGGTGCAGGTGATTCCTCACGCGACACGGACACCGCATTCTCTGGAAATGGCTAGGCTGTTTTACACTTGGCGATTGTTACGTCCACAATTTTCATATGATTAGACAATCGTTTAATTTGCTGTTTTCATAGAAATACTTTTTTAAATATCCAAATTAGGAGTACCACCGAAAAACTATCATCAACAGTTTATTATGGAGCCCATGTGGGACAGAATAAGTACAGTCCATTGTCCAAGAGTTCAATAGATTTCTAATGCCTTAGAAAGGATTTCTGATGCCTTAGGAAGGCAGATTTTGGCCTTGCTGGGTTCGTCACATTATCACTTCCTTTCGCCGTTATAAGATGCGTCATGTTATATTTGAAAGAAGCGTAAAATTTTATTAAGTTTCAAAAATTTGATTTCCAAATAATACGCGTAATAGTGAATGACGGATATCTAACCCACTTTACCATTCACAGCTATAATAAAATAAATCACTTATACGTTTAAAATAAAGAGTGGATGTAACATACTAGCATGATTACAGTTTACTTGAAGTACTTCAATTTATTATATAATAAATTAAATCGCTTAGCATCAACGCTTTTCAATAGCCACGTGTATAATTTCATGCTTTTGTAAAGGGATTTCAAGCCATACCAGTTATACACGTTCCTCAGCCGTGAACCACGTCCATTTACTGCTTAACGCGGACAGTGACAATTCTAACGCTTGTTAGACTAGCAATGGACACCTATGTGGTCGAGATAAATCGTTTAGAACCTGTTTCGTAATAAGCAGATGCCCGTTTCGCCCGGTGGGTTTCCACCGGCGAACGAGCAATATGTGGCTTGTGGATTGTGGTCGCAAATTAATTCCCAGATACGATGTTACGTGTTTTCAAAGTGTGGGATAAGCTCAGAATTGTTCGGCGTAATTTGAAATAACTGAAATGTACAAGTGTATGCAGAAAATTCTATAGCCGTTGCGATATTGATCCAAAATCATTGATAAAATTCACGTGCTACCCAATGTCGATTGATAAATGAAATTTATTGAAAATTATACTTTATTAAAATTCTTTTGCATATAATTATGTTTTTGTTAACGAGTGCTGAATGCAGGGTCGTTATGTGTTGTCAGGTTAAGAATTAATTTATGTTCTAATTAAATTGTGTGACGTTATAAAGACTGGCCGTGTGTGTGCCGTGGTACAGAACCAGAATTCTACATGTTTTACATTATTGAGATTTAGTCCCATGGTGTAGGTATCTACGTATTACATGATAACTGAGAATTACACTATAATAAGCCTGTGTTAAAAAAATATTTTTGATCCTGTGTCATCGAAACAACTCTATCTATCTATTTATAATTTTACAATTTTTGACAGAAAATGAAAGGCTTATTTAGAACATATTGTACGGTATCAACGATAGACATGTTACAAATATTTTAAAATCTGTTATATTCAAGAAAATATGACAAATATCAAATTTGACCGCCTCCTTAGTCGAGTCCAGCAAGCGCGACTGCTGATCAAGAGGTCCTTGGCCTCTTGATCATCCCATCCCCGAGCCGGGTACTATTGGATTTTTTTAACATGAAGTATCCAGTGTAGTCTAGATTTGTGACCTGTGTAAATATACCTATCCCCTATTCCATTATGATAGGTAAACGTAACTGGTGCAAAGTGAGTGGGCAATATACTCCTCTACCTATTAGGAATTACAGACTGAAATTATGTTTCTTTTATTTAACAAAATATAAAAGGACCTAATCAATTCCAACATAGACAAATGAATTCTATTTATCCACTGTACTGGTATATCGTAATATCAATTATTAGGCAAATAGCCTTCGATTAATCAAGCAGGTCGAATATGGTCCAGTAACGCACTAGAGACGTTCTGTTTACCTAATTAGCACTAAACTAATGTTAGAATAAACAATTAATCCATTAGGGTGCACATATCTACCATAACTTGTACGTGTATAATTTTGTATCAGTTATGATATTTTGTGGTACATAGTTTAAAAAGATGGGCAATTTTTAAGGCAATAGCAATGAGTTTTAGAAGACCAATAGATTTCTACCTTTAAAATATTAGGCAATCCTGCAATGGTGGCTTACACTTGTAATCCTTGATCTAAAAATCCAATTCGCCACCTCGAAAACAGTCTCACATGTCACAACGTCATATGATAAAATGTAGCCTCAAATTTCTTTCTTTAATTAATTTTCGAATATGTTATCATAGACGTCGCTAATATCGCTGCTGTTTTTCTTGCAACGTATTAGAAAATCTTGCTTTTTTTCAGAACTGCTTAAAGGTATAATGGTTCGAAATTTAAAAATAAGGACGTGTGTGCTTTTCAAACCTGCAACGCGTTGTTAGCCAGCGATCCGTGATCTTGATTCTTCTAATCTGGAGACACGTGTTTGGACACGTGTCTCCAGATTAGAAGGTCTCCAGTCTCCAGTGTCACGTTTGATTGGTCAAACAACGATAAAACAATTGTAGTGATGAAGCTTATCAGGTTTTGACTATACACTGTAAAGACACTTTTATATAAATAGTAACATGACATACAAACTTCATGAACGTTACGATCATAATATAGAACATGTTGTTACAAAACAATATAAAAACACTTTATTTTATATTCCAAACATTTAATACATGATCAGCATTCAACTGTGCACGTGCTCGCGTCGAGGGAACACCAATCGGAAAGGCAACATTTTTTTATCACTTCATCACGCTCAAATATTTAGGGGGCAGTCGTAAAACCGGTAAATACTGTCTCGTGAGAAGGGGGTACACTGAGATACAATAAAACGGGTCTATGGTCCTCAGCAATTCTAGAACTTTAACCTAAACTACTTCTTAAATAATATCGAGTTCTGCTGGATTACAAAATCGCAGACATGTTATAGGTTATATATATATAGCATAACTATTATTCATTGACTGCGTAACAATAAAGGTGGGAAGGAAAATTTATAATCATCATCAGCCTATCTCAGTCCACTGCCGGACATAGGCCTCCCCTAAAGGGGGGTGTATGTCCGTAATCTCCACGCTGGGCATGCGGGTTGGAGATCGCAGGGCACAGCTTTTCGCACCGCCGACGCTACTGCCCGTC
>DWMG01003320.1:0-12050 GCA_018244855.1 Elbella merops
CGTAACATTAACGCCTGTAATCCCCGAAGGGGTAGGCAGAGGAATGTAGTACACACAGTTATGTTTAAGTCCCATGGAATAGGTATTGAGCCTATTGCAATACACACGGCGCAATTTCTGTCTCCGAGTCACTATTGGAAATTGTAAATTAGAAAACACCCGACCCAGCATTTGAACCCAGGACCTCTCGTTCTGCAGTTGGGAGGTATAAAAAATAAAATGATTATTTTAATAAGGAAACTTATTACAGGTTGAAATATGGCTCAATAGACTGCAAGATATAATGAGATCTACTATCAGACAGTATTTTGGTGAAGCTATTGTTTCATACGAAGAAAAGCCTCGAGAGCAGTGGCTCTTTGACTTTATGGCACAGGTGTCACTGTGTTGCTCACAAATCTGGTGGACGACTGAAGTTAATATTGCTTTTGCGAGATTAGAAGAAGGATACGATAACGCTCTTAAGGATTATTATAAAAAACAATTAGGTCAACTTAGTACATTGATCACTTTGTTGATTGGAGAGCTCAGTAAGCAAGACCGTCAGAAAATTATGACTATTTGTACAATTGACGTACATTCTAGAGATGTTGTAAGTAAACTGATTCAAGGTAAAGTGGAAGCAGGATCAGCATTCCAATGGCAGTCGCAGCTAAGACACAGGTTCAGTGCGATTTTTTAAATATATCATCCATACACATTGAAATCAACTGACATTGAAATGTTACGTCGTTTATCTATTTGTTCAAATTTAACATCAAATTATTATTTTATCCAATTAATATGTCAGTTATAAAGTAGTTTGTAATTATGCTGTACGTAGAAAAAATTGCGTATGAATGATTTCAGATGGGATGAAAAGGAATCACATTGTTTCGCTAACATATGTGACGCTCAGTTCAGGTACAGCTACGAATACTTAGGAAACACGCCGAGGTTGGTAATCACGCCATTAACAGATAGATGTTATATTACATTGACGCAGGTAAATTTAATTAAGTGTGAAAGTTCAATATGTTCTGTTGAAAATGATAGAATAATATTTTTTACGATATTGTTCTTTCTAGTCCTTACATTTAATCATGGGCGGCGGCCCTGCCGGTCCGGCCGGGACAGGCAAAACTGAGACGACTAAGGATCTAGGAAGAGCTTTAGGAATCATGGTTTACGTGTTTAATTGTTCGGAACAAATGGATTATCAGGTGATTACATAGATCTTATAGATAGGAAATAAGAAGATGGATATTTAATAGTGGTAACATGTCATAGCTTTTATATAATACTTTCGATAAATTTGTAAGAACACTTCATTAACAAGTATATTAAAAGTGAATAAAAATTGAATTAAGAAGTTATTTTGATATTCTTTCTGCTTTGAATAATCTCTTTAGATTTAGATGAGATTTACATAATGTTTTGTTTTTAGTCTTGCGGTAATATTTACAAAGGGTTAGCACAAACAGGAGCTTGGGGCTGTTTCGACGAGTTTAACAGAATTTCCGTTGAAGTATTATCAGTTGTTGCTGTTCAAGTAAAATCTGTTCAAGATGCTATAAGGTAACATTTAACATAACACAGTAACAACGAATCACTTTTTTTTGGAATATTTAACAACTGCAAATCATTTCAGGGACAAAAAAGAAAAATTCAATTTTATGGGAGAAATAATAGTACTAGTACCAACCGTTGGGATTTTCATCACGATGAATCCAGGATATGCGGGGAGAACAGAATTGCCTGAAAATTTAAAAGCTTTATTTAGACCATGTGCCATGGTTGTTCCTGATTTCGAATTGATTTGTGAAATCATGTTGGTCGCTGAAGGATTCCAAGACGCTAAGATTCTTGCAAGAAAGTTTATAACACTATACACGTTATGCAAGGAATTATTATCAAAACAAGATCATTATGATTGGGGATTACGTGCTATTAAATCCGTTCTTGTTGTAGCGGGTTCTCTAAAGGTAAGGTTTTAGCTATCAAACTTAAGTAACAATATATTGTCACAGTATTACGCATGTACTGAAGTTAACTAAAGGAATGAGCTAAGTTTGGTGTACAGTTTCACTTTTGTCCATCAAGCCTAAACTGAACATGATATAAGATACATTTGAACTGTTTGCATTGTTGCATTAAACTATTATTTGTTAACAGAGGGGTGATCCTGGTAGACCCGAAGAAGAGGTATTGATGAGAACATTGAGAGATTTTAATATACCAAAAATCGTAACAGATGACATGCCTGTTTTTATGGGCTTGATTGGTGACTTGTTTCCCGCACTCGAAGTTCCAAGAAAAAGAGACTTAGAATTTGAAAGAACAGTTAAGCAAGCGGCAATGGACTTGATGCTTCAGCCGGAAGACAATTTCATTCTTAAAGTTGTTCAGTTGGAAGAACTACTAGAAGTCCGTCATTCCGTTTTTATTGTTGGTAACGCAGGCACTGGTAAAACGCAAGTTTGGAAGACGCTGTTTAAAACGTATCAGAATCTGAGAAAAAAACCTATTTATACTGATCTAAATCCGAAAGCTGTAACTAATGATGAATTATTTGGTATCATAAACCCAGCCACAAGAGAATGGAAGGATGGATTATTTTCCGTGATTATGAGAGATCAGGCGAATATTGTAGGAGAAAATCCAAAATGGATTTTATTAGACGGAGACATAGATCCTATGTGGATCGAATCATTAAATACGGTGATGGACGATAACAAAATACTGACTTTGGCCAGCAACGAAAGAATTGCGCTTACACCGAGTATGAGACTTATGTTCGAAATTTCTAATCTGCGTACCGCAACCCCGGCAACTGTATCTAGAGCCGGTATTTTATATATCAATCCTCAAGATTTAGGGTGGAATCCGTACGTATTCTATTGGGTCTGTAAACGGACATCCAGATCGACTACTGTTTCAATTTTATAAATACTAAAATACCAGTTAATAAATTAATAACGTTTACTTATCTTGCCTTTCTGATCATGTCTTTCTAATCTTGAAGTAATAGTACACCTCAGTTTCATAATAGAATTGTACCGATTATGTCAGTTTATATAGTGTTATTATATATTCAAATTGTCATTTTAGTTACGTAACGAGCTGGGTCGAAACAAGAAAAATTCCAGCCGAAAAGTCCAATCTAGTTATACTATTTGATAAATACATACCTCCTTGTTTAGAAACAGTGAGACACAGATTTAAGAAGATAACGCCGATTGCCGATATGGCACATGTGCAAATGCTTTGTCATCTTCTCAACTGTTTACTTGTCCCGGAGAATACTCCGCCAGATTGTCCTAAGGAGTGGCACGATATATATTTTGTGTTTGCTTGTGTTTGGGCCTTTGGATCTGCTATGTTCCAAGATACCAATGTCGATTATAGAGTTGGTAAGTAACAATGGTTTAGCGTTTCCTTTCGCGGATAACACGGATTTACTCGTATGTATGCATTTGTTTTTGCAGAATTTACCAAATGGTGGGTAAATGAATTTAAGAATGTCAAATTCCCCACTGGCGGAACAGTTTTTGACTATTATATTGATTCCGAAACAAAGCAATTTACACCATGGACCGAAAAGATAACGAAATTTGAATTGGACACTGATATTCCACTGCAGGTAAAGTTAATTAAAAATTATATTTCAAGCATAAATATATTGTGGCAGTCTAGTAATAAATAGACTTTCTTCATACAATTATAGTTATTATTTTCTGCCTAGTTGTAATTCTTTTATAATTTCATTGTTTAAGGCTGTTCTCGTACCTACAGCAGAAACGATACGAATTAGATACTTTTTAGATCTTCTCATGAAAAATAAACATCCAGTAATGTTGGTGGGTGGGGCCGGTTGTGGTAAAACGGTTCTAGTGAATGAGAAACTGCAAGGGTACGTACTCGTACCTAGATCAATTTAATTTTAAAAGTAATATTTAATAATCAGTATCTTCTGAGATTCTTAACTTTCTTTCATTATGTTCTCATAAATGCATTTCTATGCAATAGAACTTGTTATTAATTAAAACTATTTTGACCAAAGTTTTTATTCATTGTTATGCAATGGTTAATTAATGGGATTATTATTTTGTATCGGTCAATAACAGAGTTTTGATTAGAATCTTTAAAGAATATCGATAACAAATCTAAATTTTAAACTAAACGTATAGACTAAACGTATTCAATTAACCATGTTATTATGTAAAAAACTAACTTTGTCTTTTTCTTTGTAATAATTGAATATCAAAGTAAAACAAGTAAAATTGCATATTGATTTAATTATATGAAATCGTTAACAGATTGTCAGATAACTATGCGATTCAGTCTGTACCATTTAATTTCTACACGACATCAGAAATGCTACAAAAAGTACTAGAAAAGCCGTTAGAAAAAAAGGCTGGACGAAATTATGGGCCACCAGGAAATAAAACGCTGATTTACTTCATTGACGACATGAACATGCCAGAAGTCGATGCTTATGGGACGGTTTCACCTCATACAATAATAAGACAGCATTTAGATTACAATCATTGGTATGATCGAACCAAACTCACCTTGAAAGATATCCACAACACTCAATACGTATCCTGCATGAACCCTACATCAGGGAGTTTCACGATAAACCCAAGGCTGCAGAGGCATTTCTGTGTATTCGCTGTAAGCTTTCCTAATTCAGAGTCTCTGAATAATATATATCACTCTATTCTGAGTCAGCACTTAGCCAATCCAGAGTTGAGAATTAGTGGGCAAATCGGGAAGCTGGCACGTAAGTTTTAACATATTATTAGAATTAGAAACATTTCGAATTCATTAAATTTTATGATGGTCTATTTATTAATCATTGCTGTAATTTAATTAATTGTTTGATTAATGCTCTGAGTTTTGATAAATTTTACCAATTGCCAAATAAACGCTATAACAGTATGAATAAAATATAGCATTGTTCTTGCAGCAAATGTTGTAGCAGCAGCAATTGCTCTGCACAACAAGGTGTTACAAGTCTTTCTGCCCACCGCTATCAAATTCCACTACATTTTTAATCTGAGAGATTTGTCAAATATATTTCAGGTGACAATGTTATATTACAGTTATTTAATTTTATCAGCATGACTTTTAGTGTCGTTTTTACAGCTTGTAATTGTAAATGACAATTTTGGTATAATATTTTAGGGTTTTCTGTTCAGCACTAATGAGTGTTTGGTGAATCCTTCTGATATAATACGACTATGGTTACACGAAACTCACAGAGTATACGGTGATAAACTGACCGAAGATAAGGATATTGATGCTTTTTTGAAAATGCAGATTGATATCTGCAAAAAAAATTTTGAGGTAATATTTGTTAAAAGCGACGTTAATACTTTAAAGCTGTTATTTTATCCCTACTTTACTGTGTAGCTTGTTTCTTTGTTATGCGTGTTCCTTGCGCTCTTAATCTTTGTTTTCAAATTTTCTCATACACTACCCACCTTCTTGTTTTATTAATATGCACAAATAGATTTTTTAAAGAAAATCGCTACTGGAGCGATAAGATTGCATGTTATATGCTGCTTTGTGACTTTTAATAAAAATGTACACTGTATTTTACTGCGCATTTTTCTTATAAGGATATCGATGAAGGTGTAGTATTCGAACGTCCCAATATTTACTGCCATTTCGCGGGCGGCATTGGAGAACCCAAGTACATGCCTATCTCGACTTGGCAGCAACTAAATAAACTGCTTACTGAAGCAATGGCCAGTTACAACGATCTTATCGCCGCTATGAACTTGGTGCTCTTTGAAGATGCCATGATGCATATTTGCAGGTGCGTTAAATAAGTCCTAATGACACTTAATTAAAAATTTTAATTAATTTCTTACTTCCCCCTTTTATATACATATATTAAAATGTCGTTTGTTATGTGTAATAGACTTTTCCGAGAGCTTATTAAAATATTTTCCTGTTTGATTTTCTTAGAATTAGCAGAATACTTGAGAGTCCTCGAGGAAGCGCTCTTTTAGTTGGCGTAGGAGGGTCTGGGAAGCAGTCACTCTCCAGACTGGCTGCATTTATATCCAGCTTGGAAGTATTACAAATACAGCTAAAGAAAGGCTATGGAGTAAGTGATTTGAAGGTAAGTCTCACAAATGAATTTTTTTTACTTGTATTAATAACATAACGGTGGTGGTGGTGGTGTGGTAATACCTACACGAGCAATTTTGTGAGCACAAAAAATAAAAACATGATACAGAATTTCAAATTGCAAAATTGACATTTTTACCTCAAAAATTAAGTAGTTACACAGCTGTTTAAAGAACAAGCATCATTAAATGGAAAAAAAAAATTGCCTGTGTCCTCTAAATAACCAGACGCATATTTTATTATTTTCGTCAATGAACAGAATTAAATATTATCGTAATCTTAATTCTTTTTCAGCACGAACTGTCTGGGCTGTACATTAAAACAGGGCTAAAGAATGTCGGCATCATGTTTTTGATGACAGATGCTCAAGTAGCCAACGAACAATTTTTAGTGCTCATCAATGATTTATTGGCTTCGGGAGAAGTTGCTGATTTGTTTCCAGATGACGAAGTTGAGAATATTATAGCTGGAGTTAGGAATGAGGTACGCTAGATAATGGAATTCTGAAAGCAATCAGTTATATACATAAATTAATTTAATTTGGATTTAACAATTATTTATTGTATATAACAAGTTACATGGACATATTAAAACATTAAAAACTAAATTAAAATTTTATTATTTTGTAGGTCAAAGGAGCAGGTTTACCGGATACAAGAGAAATCTGTTGGAAGTTTTTCATAGATAGAGTGCGCAAGCAATTAAAAGTGGTATTGTGTTTCTCGCCAGTTGGGTCCACTTTGAGAGTACGCTCACGAAAATTCCCTGCATTGATTAATTGCACATCCATTAATTGGTTCCATGAATGGCCTCAGGAAGCTTTGGTCTCCGTTTCTGTGAGGTTTCTGGAAGAACTGCACGTGTTACCCGTGAGTGTATTGAATGAATGAATAAACATGAATGAAAAACCTTTTGTCAGATGTAATATAATATATGTACATTATTATTTTTTATTAGATCACGCTTAGAGACTCGGTATCGAGATATATGGCATACGTTCATACTTCAGTCAACACAATATCTAAAGCGTACTTGTCAAACGAGAGAAGATACAACTATACGACTCCTAAAAGTTACTTGGAACAAATAAGTTTGTATGCGAAACTGGTCAATAATAAAACTGATGAACTTCGTGCTAAAATATTTAGGTATGCAATAATTATGATGATATTATATTATACGGTTAACGTTATTTCAGAAGAATAAAATGCTAAATTATGCTTCAGATTAGAAAATGGCCTAGAAAAATTACGTAGCACAGCTTCACAAGTAGATGAATTAAAAGCAAAATTGGCAATACAAGAAATCGAACTGCAACAGAAGAATGAGGCAGCTGATAAACTTATTGAAATGGTTGGCATTGAAACTGCAAAAGTACAATGTGAAAAGGCACTCGGTATGACAATTTTATCTTTTATAGTCCATGACTTTTCAATAACCTGGACGTCGTTCATTTTAAGTAATCATTGCAATTTAGGGAATTATAATGTCCTTTCTTTATTCCAGCCGATGAGGAAGAAGAGAAAGTAGCAGTAATTGCGGAAGAAGTTTCTAAAAAGCAAAAAGATTGCGAGGAAGACCTTATAAAAGCTGAGCCTGCCCTTGTAGCAGCACAAGAGGCTTTAAACACATTAAACAAAGCTAATCTCACTGAGCTGAAATCCTTTGGATCTCCTCCTGGAGCTGTGACAAATGTGACTGCTGCTGTAATGGTTTTATTGGCCCCCGGTGGAAAAATACCGAAGGATAGGAGTTGGAAAGCTGCTAAGGTACCGAATAAAATATAATAAAGTTTTATAGTTGCATTAATAAGCAGTGTCAGAAATTGATTCACAGTAATATGTGAAATATGTTATGGTTTCTCGACTTTTATTACTTTGGACATAGTTTATTTTCTCGCCATACACTATTTGATTTTATTGTTATTTCCAGATGATGATGGCAAAAGTGGATGTGTTTTTGGAATCCCTGGTTAATTATGATAAAGAAAATATTCACCCTGATGTAATAAAAGCCATTCAGCCTTACCTCAAGGATTCCGAATTTGAGCCAGGTTTGGGTCTATTAAAATTTTATCAAGGCTATTTATTTCATAATCTACATTTTAAATTAGCAATTAATTTTCTAACACTTTTTGTTGCAATTTAATATAAAATTAAATATAGGGCGGAATAATTGGATAAATTATAAAAATATGTATGTACATATTTTAAATGTCGAAGTGTTGGCCTAATAATATTCTTATTCAACAGAATTTGTTAGATCCAAATCAGCAGCCGCCGCCGGTTTATGTGCATGGGTTATAAACATAATCAAGTTCTATGAGGTGTTCTGCGACGTAGAGCCCAAGAGAAAGGCTTTAGCTGCAGCTAACGCTGAATTAGCGGCAGCTACTGAGAAGCTTAAATCTATTAAATCCAAAGTTGCTGTAAGTATTAAAGACACATTTCATATTTTGAAAGAGATTAAAAACTTAAAGAATGTTTAAAGAAAAACTTATCAGTGCTATTAAGTAACTAATAATAGTGTGCATATAACTTTGAAATCATGGGATTAGGATTATATTAAAACAATATTATTATTTTTTAGTCTCTAGAGGAACAATTAGCAACTCTGACGGCGGACTTTGAAAAAGCTACGGCAGAGAAACTAAAATGTCAACAAGAAGCTGATGCCACCAATAGAACGATTCAATTGGCCAATCGTCTAGTTAATGGATTGGCTAGTGAAAATGTGAGATGGGCTGAAGCGGTGTCCAGGTAAATCAACAAATCAAAATTGTACTCTTAGGGCTCCTGGCTATTTTAAGGAGCAACACGGTTTGGACTTCAACATTATGGATACATCAGTGTAACAATAGGGTCGGCCTTTTTTACTGTTTTTTTCCATTCTATTTGTATTAATTTGGAAAGATTTTTGTTTTAAAAGTAATTTAAAAATCTCTTTAGTTTATTCGTGAATCTCTATTTTACTGTTAGTTTTGTTTTAGTTTCATGCAACAAAGTACAACATTACCCGGTGATGTACTTCTGGTATGTGCTTTCATATCTTATGTGGGATGTTTCACTAAATTATATCGGATGGATTTACTGCATAAGAACTGGTTGCCTTTCTTGAAAACACTTGAGGTATAATAGCTGATTTTATTATTTCTTTACGATGATTTTGTTGTGATTTTGCACAAAAAAACCGGACACGCGTCCAACTCGTGGTGTTGAATTTTAGAATATCACTGACTAAATGAGTAATTTAGATTATTATTTAATTTTAAGCCTCCTATACCAATAACAGAAGGACTAGATCCACTGACAATGTTGACAGATGATACAACTATAGCTATGTGGCAAAATGAAGGCCTACCATCAGACAGAATGAGTACTGAAAATGCGACGATCTTATCCAACTCCGACCGATGGCCGCTTATGATCGATCCACAGGTTTATTTTTTTATGAACTTTTTGATATTAAATGGGCATAATTAAACTAAGCTTCAATACTTATCTTCTTTACTTGTTCGAACGTGCAACATTGTCATAACAAAACTTTCAATATTTGCATTTTTCCTTTATTTAGACAATTCCATGATTTTAGCTACAAGGTGTAAAATGGATAAAACAGAAATATGGAGATTCTTTGCGAGTTATACGTCTGGGTCAAAAAGGTTATTTAGACACTATAGAAAAAGCTATAATAAAAGGAGAAACGGTGTTGTTAGAAAATATTGGCGAAACGGTTGATCCCGTATTAGACCCACTACTTGGACGTAATCTAATTAAAAAAGGGAGGTATGGATCATAAAGTTTTCACATTTCTATAACCTAAACCTATAAAATAAATTATTTGCTGACCCTACCAAAATTAGATTTTTCCTTATAACACAATTAAGAAAAAAAAATCTTACAGATATTTTTAAATACTAGACATTACTTTCAGGGCTATTAAAATAGGTGACAAAGAAGTTGAATATAGTCCGAACTTTAGACTTATCCTTCATACAAAACTTGCAAATCCTCATTACAAACCTGAAATGCAGGCTCAGACTACTTTAGTTAACTTTACGGTAACCAGAGATGGTTTGGAAGATCAGCTATTAGCTGAAGTAGTAAAAGCAGAAAGACCTGATCTGGAAGAATTGAAAGCTGAATTAACGAAACAACAAAATGAATTTAAGATTCAGTTGAAGAAGCTTGAAGATGATTTACTATCACGTCTGTCTTCAGCTGGAGAGAACATTTTGGGTGATACTGCTTTGGTAGAGAATTTGGAGACCACTAAGAAAACTGCAGCTGATATCGAGAGAAAAGTACGTAAATGTGTCGATTAATGTGAAAAATAACTCAGTTACTATAATACAATGTTGCAGTAGGGTTTGTCCCTGGATTTTTTTTTGTTTTGAGCAGTTTTCTATTAAAACTGAAGAATATTTGTGACTATTATAAAGATCACTCTTAATTTACTCTCTGATTCAGGTAACAGAAGCAAAGGTGACCTCACATCAAATAGACCAAGCTCGTGAGTTTTACCGACCGGCCGCAGCCCGAGCGTCATTATTGTATTTCATTTTGAATGACTTAAATACTATAAATCCCATATACCAATTCTCTCTGAAGGTATTAAAATTTAACTTTTTATATTTTCAAATGCCCCAAGCCCAAGTGCACCCCTTCATATGATTCCACAATCATAAATGAAAATTTTAAAATCTACTTTTATTTTCAAATTTGTACGCCTCCCAGATTCGGTCGTATTAATATCTAAAACTATTCGCCCAACCACAAATTATAAATATTACTAATATTTTGTCCATTTCTACCATATTTTTAGTTCTAAGGTATCACGTCATGTATACTATGGTGAAATGTATAAAATTAACTTAAGAAAACGCTAAAACCATTTAATCCGTCGATCTCGTACGATACGAGTACTACTATTTTTTTTTAAATCTCAATTACCGTCAATGCAACAGTTATTAAATACAAAAATTTAGTTTTAAAGTTTTATTCAAATTTAAGGCTTTCAGCGTAGTATTTCAAAAAGCAATATCTAAAGCAGAGGAGGCAGAAGAAGTAAGTCAAAGAATCAAGAATCTCATAGATTGCATCAGTTATTCAGTTTTTCAATATACATCACGAGGATTATTTGAATGCGATAAACTGATATTTGCATCACAGATGACATTCCAGGTAATGTTACTTCTGTTTAATACATAGACGTTCTAAACTTGCACACAAGTCCTGTGATATTAAATGACCATTGCAACCAGATTACATTATATAATATTATGGCTTCATAGTGTCCACAAGAACACTTAAAGAAAAGTTATCATCATCATGAGCCTTTAGATATTCATTGCTGGACATAGGCCTCCCTAATCGGCGCCACTCCTTCCGGTCCTGGACCTTCCGAATCCAGCAGCTTCCCGCTATCTTTTTCAGGTCGTCAGACCATCTGGTAGGAGGGCGATCTACGCTCCATTTATCGAGACATGAAAAGTATGTAGGAATATCAGCCAAGACGAATTAATTTCAAAGACTTAATAGGATCGATCTTAGTGTTTTTTCTTAATATTAACAAAATTTTGTTATCCTGATTTGATAGATACATAGGTATTGTGATTTATCAGTATTTTTACAATTTAAAACAATATTCATCAAAGATCACAGAGGTCAGAATTCGGATATTAAAAATTACTTTGGCAGCCACTCGATTGTTGTTGAACGTGATGTTAACGATGCTATAAAAAATTTAGCATCTTCTCTAATATCAGAATGCAAAATTTGTTACGGCTATGAATCTATAATATAAGCAGTGATAGCCTAGTGGTTAAGAATTCAGTCCCTCACTCCGGGTGTGCCGGGTTCAAACCCGTGGCACGCACCTCTTTACAAAAGTGCGTTTTAAATTTAAATATCACTTGCTAACGGTGA
>DWMG01003321.1:0-12050 GCA_018244855.1 Elbella merops
AAATTCTGGGCTAAAACCATTTAGGGACCTATCACAGAATGTGTTTGTCATCGACACGCTAAGAAGAAGAAGAAGAATTATTGTTGTAAATAGCCACGCGTGATTTCTTAATCTTACTCTTTAACAGAAATATAACATCCATTTATAAAAAAACATTTATAAAAAAAAAATAACACCCATTAATCCATCATATATATATTACAGCAAATTACCACAGACGGTAGCTATGCTTGCTTGCGGTCACATTCTGCTGTGCGGTTTATGTTTGCAGTCACAGTATGTGAAATATCATCTCTTGCTGTACCGAGATATGCCTCGCTATATCTGTTCAGATATTTGGACGACATAAAAAGGATACATATATTATAGCTAGGTATGTATGCGGTAACTCGAGCGTTATCGTAAAAACATACTGTAATATGCCTCG
Source organism: Elbella merops (assembly GCA_018244855.1). Classification (NCBI taxonomy): domain Eukaryota; kingdom Metazoa; phylum Arthropoda; class Insecta; order Lepidoptera; family Hesperiidae; genus Elbella; species Elbella merops. The sequence continues at coordinate 428 of DWMG01003321.1, forward strand.
CGATAATATGTATTACAGCTCCGTCTTCACAGACGGTAACGATCGGTAACGATCTTTAAAGATAAAGATAATTGACACTCGGTGTTCTCTGTCTATCCCTTAATTGCTATGCAATATATTGTAGGCCCGTGTTGGGTGGTGTAGTAAGCCAACGTTTAGTTCAAAAGTAACACTTTAAGTGTAATTTTAAAATATCACATTCAGTAGAGAAATGTGTTAATTATTTCTTATGCAGTTAATATTAAATAGTAAATGTTAACTGACTTGTTAACGACTGAATGACTGTGTTCACATTTTGTATGTCATTAACGGTCAAATCTACGATTTTCCTTAAGTCAATTTAAAATAATTCTTCATTTAAGAATGCTTTTTCTCGCTGCGCCCTCTGACTGAATTAGATCGAACTTTAAATGTATTTTTATACGAATTTCAGTGTTCTACTAAAACATTTAAATACTTGTTATAAAAATGATATAAGAAAGTAATTACTATTACCTTACTTAATTTTTATTTTTATTTATACATATATGGCCACCCCTGTTTAAATTAATAGTGGCTCGTGACAAGTGTATATTTAATTAGACATTGGGTATTTATGACGTCCTCTAATTTCATTAATTGTTAATTTTATTAACTTAAGTAATGTGTGCGATTATGTTAATTAATACCGAAGTAGATAGAATTAGAAATTACAAACCATTAATTTTAGTATAAAATATCTCTACCATATTCAATGGTTTTATCAGCACTGCCAATTCTACATATCGCTTCCCATATGGCGTGTATAATCATAATGATAATATGTACCAGACACATTTGATACATAGGTATTAGAAACTTCATATTCATGTCAGCAAAATTAAATAAGTACACATATTTGTTGGGACTCTGCACATGGCCTTCCGTATCAAGTATCAAGAGAGCTGGCGTTACTCGTAATATGATCAGAGGACTGATAAACTAGGTATAAATATATTCCAATTCCATAATAAATATATTGGGTTATCTCGATAGCCGTTTCATCCCAAACGAAGCAGAATCTGTGCTGTGATACTATGGTAACCAGACAGACACAAATGTACACTTGTGAGTATATTATATAATTGTGTACCCAGCGACGGAACAAATTTCAGAGGCCCAATCATTCAATATGTCAGAAGCTTAGCCGAGCTATGACCTTGACTCAAATAACCGTCACAAAAAGCAGTGAACATAAACCATACTAATGTTGAACATCACAAGTGTTCCGCAGACAGCCATCAATGAAGTTTAACTGATGTAGCATTGCGCCTGGCACGACGGGAACCGTTCAACCGATAAAAACCACTAAACAGGTGTTACTATTAATGTATTCTAAAGCCTCCAACCAATTTAGTGTCACAATTATACACCAATTAAACGGAGAATTAAAAATTAAAAATCAGTACAAGTAAAAGTACAACAATTCAAAATCTCAAAACGTCCGATAACAATTGGATAATTGTGTTCAAAATAAATTGAAAAATTAATAGAATTGTAAATCTGATGCGAGAGATGCCTTTTCAGTGGTGAAATATACCACTGGTACCAAAGTAGGTAAGAAATTAATTGAAGACATACAACATGTGAACTCTGGTGTTAGAATACCGATATACTGCAATGCAGCAGCTGTTCACGTGGAGATACTTTTAGCTAAATACAAAATGCTATTCAAACATCCAATTTCCGAAATGCCAAAGGCATTGTAATCGTGTATAAAAATCGGAAGCCCACCATCAAATGACCTAGAGGCATCGCCGCGGCGCCTGGTACGATTCCAAATCAAATTACTGCAGTGGCAGACAATGCGAGTGAGTGTGAATGTCGAGTTATTTTTAACTGCTGCCAATAGCGTTGGGCCGCACGGGTGGAACCTGGAATCGAAAGTGCTCGAAAGAAACCCAAAGTCCATTAAAAATCGGAAGAGTTCTTTATTAAGTAGTTCTGAACTCGCGCCTGGTACCGCGGATCTCGATAGCGTAATTGCTGCAGCACCATTAAATTGAGCGTGTGTATTTTTGGACTCAAAAGTTTGGGCAGCGATTTGTTTGGCTGCAACCCTGTTTATGGTTTTGAAGCTATTACTTTTAATAATTCTTTGAAATGACCTTTTACAATTAGGGGCGCGTCATCTTGCTTACATAGATCATTAGTGCCATAGCCCGGTTAGGATTAAACTTAGAGCATTACCATAAATTGATGATGATGACGATGATTACCATAAGTAAAATTTCATCCTTGTTTAGTTTTTGGTATTTGATTTCATCTAACTGTAGTGTATGCTTGATAAGTGTAATGCTGCGTTTAGACATCAATTCGTCCCAACAGAGCAGTACATATAATGGAGTTTCTGAAACTTCTCTGCATCATCTACTCTGTACATCATCATCTCTTATTATATAATACGGATATTATTTTTGTGAGATTTAGAGAAAATTTCCCTCTCTTATTTCGAATCAGGCTAATGATACTAATGATGATGGTCCCTATTCAGTGATTCTATCTACATGCAGTGCCCCAGGACATGTGCGACTCCTCGAAGATACTACTCGATTAACTAACATATGTATCATCCACTGGATGACCGGACTTGCACATTGCACATACGTAAACATGCAAAGAAAAACTCGCCGAATTCCAATTTTTTCATTATGTTTTCTAACTCATATGGGACACAGGCAACTGCCACATAATCATTAAGTAGACTATGGCCTTAACCCTTCTCCATGTGAAAGGACACAGGTGTCCGTCAGAGAAGTAGTGAAAGGGTTGATAACTTTTTGTATGACTGACTGATGGGTATGTCTCTCAGCCATAACTGGATGAAGCGGTAGGATCATTATTAGAGGAGTGAGCAAAGTTGCCAACCATCTGTCCCAGGTACGAAACCATTTTAAGGCGTCACATGAAAAATTAGGATTATTATTCAATGACAACCAGATTATGGGTTGTACTAAAAAATATCTAAAGTATCACGTAAGCATCAACCAAATATCTAACGCAAATTTCAGGACTTTTCAAGCACTACATTTATTTTCTTACCTTTCAAACTTATAAATCAAGTTTAGAATTACGACTGCTCTCAAAGTTAAACTGCTAAATAAACTTCTGAATTTGAAAGTTCAAGTCCGGAAATTATCAAGACCGTGCCAAAATTTGGTAGTTGGCACGGCAAGTCTCTTCTTGTGAATTAGGCTTATTTTGAACTATATTTCTAGATAATTGTTAGAGCTGTTTTCAAACCACGAATTTTATTTCGACGTAATATCACGCCTGTCAACATCGAACGGGTAGGCAAAGGAGTGTAGTACACTTCCACGTTTCACCGCGTTACCCGACCCGGGATTTGAATCCAGGACCTCCTGATCAGCAGTCGCGCTTACAACCTCTCGACCAACCAAGTAATTAATTTCCAGTTTGAATTTTGAAAACAAACCAAACTCTTCAACATTTGATTGGCACGCCAAGTTTCATAATTATTTTATTTACACTTGGGTTCATATTATTTTCATTAATGACATGCAACCTCTAATAAACTTGAAAACAAACCAAAGATAATCCTAACGCGTCTTTGTTTTGTTTTGATTGACGTCAAATGTTTTACAGTTGGGGGCAGATGGTTTGTATGTGAAAAGAAAATTGTTGTTTTTACTATTTTCCTTACGTATTTTTTACATTTTTTACGTTTCTTCTCTCCATAAGAACATTCAATACCGATACGACATTCAAACCTTTAAGAAAAGAGCTTCCTTAAAGGCTGGCAACGCACTTGCTGACCCCTGGGTTGCAGGTGCCCACGGGGGACGGCAGTCACTTACCATCAGGTGACCCGTTTGCTCGTTTGCCCCCTATACTATAGAAGAAAAAAAAAAACAAAAAGAAATCGGCCAAATCGGTTCAGCCGTTCTCGAGTTTTACGCTTAGCAACACATTTAGCGATTTATTTTTATTTAAATAGATAATTATGTTTGGAATCGCCAGTCAATCAAATAGATTGCACAATCGCCTGCTTGAGTATGAAAGGGTACTCTGCAGTGAAATTTAAAATTGGCAACTTCGCAACTGCTGTAAAGGATCGTACCGGTGATAAGGCGGCGCTTGGCACGACAAGTCTCTATAGTTTGTTAGCTAGGGCGCGAAACGTTAATGTTAACACGTTTTCCAACCGAATCAATTATGTCGGGACATTCATTTCCCAACTGTCACGATCTTTCATTCGTAATCATACTTCGTTTACAAACGCTTCAGTAACCGTTTTGACACCTCGTTGACTGATTTATTTCAAATATTTTCAAGTTTCGAGTTATACACTTAAAGGTATATGCGATACACGCGATGAGTTTAAAGAGTAATCCCTTTGAAAACATACGGTTTATTATTTTGCTCTTGTAACGCGTATATTGTAGTATCGTCGTGGATTTAATAAAGAAATAAATAAATTTTATCGTAACAATCATGACAGATTGAATTTTTAATTAAATTAAAATTAAGATACCGTTACCAAAAATACGTTCATCTTCATTTAGGAAAATGATTATATTATTCAGTTTAGGAGCTATAGGAAGTAATGCCTAATATGAAATGATAATTACAAACCAGTAGTAAATAATAATAATCGACCCATTATCATTCCAACCCACAACCCGAGACTTAGTATTCACGGTTATTATATACTGGACTAAAAAATCAGTCTAAGCACTAACCTAACTCAATGCCTCACCCGTATAAGTAGTGTTCCATATTACTAACAGCTAGTAAATGCTCAGAAAACATCGATATTGCCATAAATAACAGCAATCAGTATGTACATTGTTCGTATATCAGACATTTGTGTACTGGGGCAGGTGTAACTTTACCATCTGTTCTAAGAAAAGTTTTATAAACATCATTTTTTAATGTTACCGGAGTACCTGACACGTATACTGCTATGTTGATACAATGTATAACTTCAACGGATTAACACGAAACTATGTGCCAATCAAACAGACAAGCGGAGAGAGATAGAGTGCCCAACATTCGCCAATGTAATGAGATCAGATGTGATTGGCGTATAACGCTAGAAATGCTGGTAATTTTTTTTTTTTTAATATAGAGAATATAAGTGAAAGAAATAAAGTGAAATGATAAACAAATCAATAGTATGTTGGAACACATCCAAGGGAGCAATTTGTTGTGCTTCAAGCGATCCGTATCAGTGCGCGTGTCCCAAGCAGCTAAACTTACTTGATAGCTTAACATGCAATATTGTAATGTGTCTCTATTGGGCTAGAATAAGGTGGGTTCCTTTTATGCCTTTTTGGAATCGCGGTGACCTGTTGTATCGCCAGCGACAACGTCTATATAATGAGCGATAAAAGAGCGCAGAGTTTCTTTTACGTAAGCAATAACAAAAGAGCGTCGAGAGTTTTTCTTACGCGATCAGTAACAAACGAGCGCTGAGATATATTTACGCGATCGATAACAAAAGAGTGCCGAGAAATTTTTAGGCGACCGGGCAGAAAAGAGCACCGAGAATTTTTCTTTTGCGATTTCCGACACAAGTTGGGCCATTAATTCGCTTGTATATCAGTTAATATTCACTGGAACAGCGTGGAGGAATATGTTCTCGAGATAAAAATTCCAGATACGAAAATGATAATTTTATATTATGTTGTAACGTTCATTAAATATCCTATCAATAATTATTTATCTTATGGCCGTTGGGATGAAGATTGCAGAGCACGGATTCTCGCACCACCTACGCTGCTGTTTGTAGGCGGCTAGGGCACGCAACTGAACAACTAGAGCCTCCTCTTTTGTATGTACAGCAGGGTGCATCAGGGACACCGTGAGGTTGTCTTGTAGTTAGCAGAGGTATTTGAAAACTTATTCTTGATCAACTTAAATCTGCCTAACGTCCTTCTGTGAATATAATAAATGAAATATGTAGTCTACTAAGACAGAGAATGTGGCCGTACATTGATATTTCTTTCGATATTCTCGAATTATTATCCAAAACGATACACGAAGATTAGTTGATGCACTAATACTGCGGTTATTCCATCCAGTATATTACAAAAACGAAATGAACAAATTGATTCTATGGTTATGCTCGTACAGAAGGGGTGAGAAAACAAACTGCGCATAATTGGATTCCATCGCCGGATTTCAAACTCGCATTCCGTAATCTGTGGCGCAGGTACTCAAAGCCCAAGGTCTCTGATACAGTCAATATTTTATTCGGCAAATAGGGTATGATAGGCGCTTCGCGTTGCTCGCTACATGATTAACTACCCAGCCGTGACTCCGCTCAGCCCACTGTTTACCTTTCGACAAAAAAGAGACACATTTTCCACTGCGTACTGTTCCGAGGCACCCCCATCCACACTCGTATTGATAACACTGCGAAAATAATTCTGCCGATCTGCCTGTCACATGAAAACCACGGAACTGATATCGTTGAAGATCTACAGATATTTTAAGCGTAGGGAAAGGACACAGCCTGTTCACAGGTGCTTTTAAAAAACCAACGTCTAAAAGAACCAAGAGACGGATGGCAGATAGGAGTTATATAAGTCTTCGAACGAGGTCGAAGGTAAAAACTAGTTGGAAACATAATGAACTACCAACATAGCGATGGTCGCATGTCTATCATTTGAATGACAGACAGATAATTTGGTTTTTAGCGGTTACTATCAGTATACTGTAACGTGATAGCAATTTAAAAGAACATTTAGTTTTTTTGTTCTTTTCGAGTGGCTAAGATATTTGTGGCAAGTGTTCTAGTCGAAAAACATTTTCGATCTATCTCTAAAAACATTGTCCTGTCTGAGAATGGTTCATGAAAATTCGTCTTTCTAATGTTTGAGAGGAATTACTGATGAAATGCGAAGCAGCAATGCCGGTTGTCAATGGTTTCAGTTTTAAGACCGATTTCTAGATAAAGGTTATTTCAAAGTTGTAAAAAAATATGAGTCTTACTATTCGATATCGACAGTCTTGGTGAATGACTACAAAGTAATATGGCGTCGTGGGTGTCAGGGCGCTTAATACAGGAAATATTCGAAAAGTTGTGCTCTAGATCACTCCAGGTCTATAAAGGTAGAAATATTTGGCACTCAGCTCACTCCTCACCCCGTAAGGAATCTGGCGCAAAGATGTAATAATAATAAACATTTAGCAGTTTACGAGTTAACCAAGCAAAAATGAACAGATGAACCTGATTTTTAAGAACGCTAAAGTTACTCTCTAAAATCGCCAAGAGTCATGATTGTGACTTGCCTAAATGCTTCCAATGAATTTGAATTTCCATAACTATAATCTATGATAAAATAATAAGTTGAATCGACTGATATAGAATAACACAGATTTTGATAGGTATCTTTATGAGTGCTATTTTATTCTACAAGTGCATATTCTTGCACATAAAGTGTTTATGTTCACGATGACGGTTACAATGCACGTAAGTAGGTATGTACAATGAGTGACTTAAGTCCATGATTCATCATCTCGGGTAAGAACCGAAGAATTTTATTCCAATTTAGTGAATATGTGTACATATTAGTAGTCACTTTTTTCCTTTCTCGTTTTAATAATGCTAGCGCTACTTCGTCCAGGGTTTATTTCGCTAAGTTGAAAACGAAAACCCTGGGTTCAAATCCTGATGCGAACCCCCTACCCTGAGCTACCCCCAAGAGGGAGGCGTCGCACTCTTCACAATAATTGCGCGTTTTAACATCAAATATCACTTGCTGTGACGGTGAACAAAAATATCGCAAAGAAACCTGCACATGTCGGATTTCTCCACAATGTTTTCCCAAGCGTATAAAATGTGCCAACGTTCACTTGAGCAGCGCGACAGACTATAATCTTAGTTCTTCTCATTGTGAGAGGAGAGCCGTAAGCAACAGCGAAATGATAGAAGGGTGAAATAATAATGGTGAAGATAGACCACGAGATATTGCCGGCTCTTGATGGACTGTTAATACATGAGTTCGGCACGTCAAGCATCTGGCCCAAGGCGGTGTTACCAACTTGAAATAATGATGAAACTGTGCCATAGAACTACAATTTGCTCTGAAGCTGAGAATAGATTTTTTTTATCTCCTGTTGCACGAAGAACCTTACACAAGCAAAACTTTTTCACACATACATCACACACATACGCACACACGCACACACACAGACGCACACACACACACTCAGACGCATACACAGACGCATACACAGACGCACACACAGACGCACACACGCACGCATGCAAACAAGCACACACGCGCACACACACACACACACACGCACACTCAAGGCTCATACGCACGCACCGTTGGCCACACAATGGGTATTGCGTGTCGCCAAACAAAGGGTACGTTTGTTTGATCGATTGACACTCAGAGATATTGTATTATCTACCACTAGTTAGTACAGTTTAGTACACGTGGGTTCGCTTAAGACATGGCTTTTAATTAATTCAATCGTTTTCAGTTCATTGCTGTGAATTATAATTATACGAGTATATTATCTGTATATACAGATTTATAGAACGAGTATAAGCGATAAAGTCGGTAGAGGCAGACCTAGACGTATGTACTTCGATCAAAGTGGCAATGTCCTTTCATATTGAGAGGATTAAGGCCATAGTCTGCCACGCTGGGCAAGTGCGGGGTGGCAGAATTCACACACCTTAGAAAAAAAAATATAAATATAAATTCTAAAGTGCGCAGGTTACCTTACGATGTTTACCTTCACCGTTTGTCCTAAAAGCAAGCCGGGTAAAAAGTTCCTTTAACAGCTGAGCATATATTATAACTTTACATTATGTAAAAGAGAAAGAAGTATAACTAAACCTTAGACAGTGGAAATCCTTTGTCTCAGTCTAATCCTATGGGAAATAGGCATTACAAAACATGTATAATGGTATGTTCTGAATTTGTAGTATTATATATAGACTGTAAGCCTTTGCTTGGTTCTCGAATGTCCTTCGAAATGCTCATGATTCCACCCTTACTGAAGAAGGATTGTGGATAATGATTATGTCCAATTTGTTTCAATCATTTTCGTTTTATTACAAAATCTCTATTACTTAATATTATCATCAGGTTACTATAGAAAAAAAATTTATGGCGAAAATAATTCTGATCTAATCAAAACTCTCAGTACGAGAACATTTGAGGCTATTTTGGAAGGCGCTCTAGCTCCAGAAATCCACTTATACCCTTGCTATATTTCAATAAATATTGTTCTTCTCCATGACACTCATTTCTTCCCTTCAATGTCCGATATAGACGCTTTCCATTTGGGCTGCCTCTATCTATTACGCATCATCCTAATCCGATATATTGTACCTAAAAGTGCACTATAAATTGGGAACATAAGCAGTCAATTATTATCATCCCAGGGTATTTATGTCGAAAACCTACAGATAACCTAATTTATTCCTATCTAAATATAGACACTGCTTGTTCATTGGATCGGCTGCCATTAAAACGTCGGAAACATGGATATTCAATAGTTCCCAATGCCGTGCCCTCGGTACAAATCGTGGCATATTTGCATAACGTAATATCAGGTGAGGTGTATTGTTGATAGAGTTTACTGTGTACTATTCCGGGAAATTATGAAGAGTTTCGTCACTTTCAGCAAAAAGGTTACCCTAAAATAAAGCTGAAAGCTTGGCCAAGTAGCGACAATTGCAGCCAAAATTGAGTCAGTCACAAATAGAATAGATGTAAATGACTTTAACATTGTTCTCCATTTCTATAACATTGTCCAATTGTATGTAAATCATTATACATTAGAAAGTAAATCCAGTAAGTAAATAAACCTAAGGTGATGTAACTACATCTGTATTATAACGGTCGACTTGAGTTTGATTTAGAAACCAATACATTTCACGATACAGGCTTTAACATATCTTACAGGCCACTGCGTACATTCTAGACATTTCTGTTTATAACTTTAAAATAATAGTACCTCCTTTATTTCTATTTTCTTTGGAAATAATTTTACATTAGTAAGCAGTTAGTCTCTTTGGAAATTTTTCGAAAGACCTATTTTCGTTATTTTTAAAGGTGAAAAGTAGGTGGAGAATGTTGGGATATTAAGAAAACTCACCTCGCTGCCGTCTTGCTGCGCATTGCACTTGCTGATGTTAAGGGTTCCCGATATGAAGTCGTTCTGCACGTCCACTATCAGGAATGCGCTCACTGGACGCACGATCTGTACAGAAAACAAATTAGGAGGTCATTCTATGCGTCAACAATACTTCCGTTAATTTTTAGCAGAATCATATATATGGAGACCTAACAGGGTAAGCGATGTTAAATGGGTACACTGGGTCTGTAGAGAACCACTAAAGACAATAAACATACACTGTTAAACGATGTTACATGCTAACTCTTGGTCTATTTTCTACCTAGGTATATCTTGAATAGTCCTAGCTTTTTCCATCGGTGGTTGTACTTCTGTACTGTCGTCTTAAATTTCGTTATATTAATCTTATATGCACATGTGGCATCCGGTCTAACGTGATCAGCGGATTAATCCATTTGGTAGGGTACAGAATGGCTGTTCGTCACTATAGATTTAAAATAAAATAACGATAATTAAATGATGTTATACTGAAACCGGTTAGTATGAGTCCCTTAAGTTTAACTAATATTAATTGATTAACACAAGATAAGAGAATGTACAACTTTGATTTCATGGTTCCAGCAAAAGGTTCACAAGACGGGAAAGAGTGAACACTTTTATCCACTGGGTCCCGCAAGAGGGGTACAAGAAATGATGGAACTAACCACTTTGATCCAATGGTTCCAGCAGAAGGTGAACTCTTCCTTATCGATGAACCCGTCTCCGTTCTTGTCGAACACATTGAACACGTGCCGCGCCCGCTCCTCTGGCAAGGGATAGATATGGCCCTTGTCGTTGCGGAACAGAGCTTTGCAGATCAACCGGAACTCGTCCAGATTCAGCTTTCCATCTCTGACAGTTGGCAATAGTATAGATTTATTAAAAGGTAAACAGTATGTCTTAAATATTACACTTGATTAAGCTTGATAGTATTTAAGGTCTGAGTGTGTGACAAGCAATGTAAAGACTCCTTAAAAACCTTAATGGGTTCGATTTTCTATCTGACCTAATCTATTGACTACTATTACAAATTCATTTCTATCTTAAATACAAATTGAATCCTAAAATTATATTCTAAGAGTGACAAAAGAATAGATAAATTATAAATCATATTAGTGATAAAAGTAATAATTGTATATCATCTATCTATCTATATCTATACTTATAATAAATCTGTAGATAGGTCAATTCTGCCTGTCTGTTATTATTATGTTAACCGTTATAGAAACAAAAACTACTCGACGGATTTTAACGAAACCCTGTACAATTATTTTTCATACTCCTGAGCTGGATATAGTATACTTTTCATCACGCTACTATCAATAGGAGCAGAGCAGTGAAGGGAAATGTTGGGAAAACGGGAAAAGTTACTCCATTTTTTAAGCTTCCGTCGCGTGTGCAACCTTAAGGGTTAAAGCTACACAGAAATAATTTTAAAATAAAATATTGAATGTAACACTGCTTATCCGGGCAGGACGACGTCTGCCGGGTCCGC
>DWMG01003322.1:0-12049 GCA_018244855.1 Elbella merops
CGTAGAGAACACAGAACATAGAAAAAGACAGGAACCGAGAAGTTGCATTCGAAATTAACGCGATACACTCTCTTTTCTCTGCCTACCCTGTAATAGAGCCGACTTAACGACACGACAACAACAACAATAATAATAATAACAAGAAATTCATTTTATTTTTAGTAAGGAACACGACTCCACGGATCTCGCTTCGCCTAATCTTGGATAAGTGTCACGTGGCGGCTACAATTTGAGCGCGTCGCGTTGCATGCTAATGGCTATCGAATCCCGCCGCCGGCCGCGCCGAGCCGCGCGCGTTTGCATACTAGTGTTACACACTCTTGTTTTCAATCGACCTTCGTACATTTTAATTTCAATACTCTACTAAATACATACGCGCACGCACACATGCATACCCACACACGCGCATACACGCATACACACAGACACACGCGCGCATACAAACGCAGACAAAGATACATGTATGCACACGAGAACAGTCTTATTTATATTAGTTAGGTAGTTAGACAGTAAGTCAAGTAATTAGTGTACTGTTCGGAGTTCACATACGACGTTTGGATACGACTATCTGCCCGAAATTAAGGGATATTATCGGCAAGATATTATTATTGGACATATCTGCCGAAGAACCGACAACTGGTGGAGTAGGCAAGTTCTGGAATGGAGACCGCGGCTCGGCAAACGTAGTGTAGGACGCCCTCCGGTCCGTGGGATGACTGTCTGCGAAAGGCTGCATGCGGGCTGCAGGGCAAGGCCGCACGATTGGCAAGTATATCTAGCAAGTCTCTACGACGTTGCCCCATTGCTCACGTTCAATCGAGTGTAGAGCACAAACATATCTGATGAGGTGTTATCTAAAACCTATTTTTCTCATTAGCATTTCTCATATCTTTATACATACTAATGTTTATGATGCAACTTTGCCACATTTCTTAGTTACTTATATGTTACATTACATTACAATTGTAACTGTTACAGTAACAAAAAAATTAAATAACTGTCATCCAAAGAATATAAAAAAAAAAGTTATTTATTTTCCACAGATCAGCCCCGTCACCTCTGTTAGTCCAATAAGTCCAATCATAGGATTCGTTTACATTAATGTTAGCTTACAAAAATAGGTACATAGATAAAAATGTTTGTATATTAAATTTGTGATATACAAGAAAAACATATTTTGTGAAAAAAGTGTTAAAACGTTACCAGACGTAATATGGGAAAATGTAAAGCGAGGCATAATTCTACTAACATATTACCACAGTTGGATCCAAGAGCTGCAGATCAAGCTCATAGGCGTGCTACTTGAGAGGCCTATATCCAGGAGTGAACGAGAGCAAGCTCATGATAATATGTACACGATGTTTCTAAAAACCCTCGGACGATACGTCTATAGGAAAAACGGACCCTTGATTACAGTTCTTTATTTTCAATTTTATACAGACATGAACGGTCAACAGAACACCTTTAAAAGTTGATCTAATGTTTTCTTCGTCGCTTTAAACATTAGAAAAATTCAATTAATAAAACAATGCTGCTGAAGAATATTACGAACATTGAGATTGAATGAGGTAGGTATATATGTAAAATTAGACATGTCTATGCTTTATAATGGTCAACTAGTTACACACCAAAGGTTCGGCATTCACCTTCTGCAATGAAATCTCCAACTACATTGTAGCAATGTTATTAAAATGTATAAATTAGAGTTAGTAGAATTGCGCCTCTGTATTGGAATTCCATACTAAATTCATTTTTAAGTGATGGAGTGATATTATTACTATTACAAATAAATATTAAGTGTGATAAAGCAATACAGTTAAAGTGGGTGATATACATAATATGTACTGGTTAGAAAATATTACACTTACCTTTTCTACTATTTATATAGTTATAGTATTTAATTTACCCATTGGGAACACATTCATTTTATAACAACGTATCATTTTTCTTTTCATTTATAACCGTGCGTCGTTGTCTCTTCTTTCCACTTCTTATAATAAAACTTTTCTGAATGTTTGTATAAATAACAGATATTTATTTTCGCATTAAATTTTCACGCAGTTTTTTTCGCAATAATAATTAATATTAAGGTCCTTTCTCAAATACGCAAATATTGAAGTACTTTAAATATATAAATATAAGATCTTGGGCGCAGTCAAGGTGGGGCTAATCAGGACACTTGCCCCAATTGATATACGAGAAATAGGCGGCCGAAATAGACAGATTATAAGTTAACATTTTCATTTAACAACAGGATATAATGATGAATAAATGAATGCTTAGGCAAAGTATTGACCGTTTTCTATCAGAAAAAGCACAGTGACAGTACATTTTAATTGTACAACTTGCTCACAACACTACAACATATTATGTATTATATTATGGACAATATACGCTAGTTGTAATATATATATATACATCATATTATATTCATCAGAGTATTATTAGCTCTTTGCCCCACCTTGACCCAAGACTAAATAAGAACATGTCTATATTACGACGCTATATGTAACTTTTGTCAAGCATAAACTGTTTTCTTTCTGTCTATTTTAATAACTTGATACCACTGTTAAAAAAATCTTGATGATGGTAAAACCACAGCATGTAATCTTACATATTACTATCTAGCACTTACCAACTCGGCAACAATTTGTTCGTTAAGCCGTTGGCACTCGTTCGCAGCTAGCTTTTTGTATGTATTCGTATTTATGGACTTTAAATTCTGAAATTAATGAAAGTTAGGTTTAATAAGGAAATTTAAAAGGTTGATTTCTATGTCAATTATGTTTTTATAACATGGCGGTAGGTATGTATGAACAATACAGAAAAATTTAAAGTAACTTCAAGCTAAAGTAAACGCTAAAGAAACTGGACTCAAGCTAAAGAAACTGGACGACAACAAAGTAATTTGCAAATATTGTTTAATTTTTCCCATTGAATGGTGTACCAACCAGTATAAATTATTATTATGAAAAAAATCTTAGGTAACGTGGGCCGACGTACAATATACCTACGTACAATGAACATGTGTCGAAAATGAACTATTTGGCCCCACTTTGCCCCAACTGTAATAATATCGGCCCACAACTATTTTTGGCTCAAAATAGTTAAAAATCAAGTAGTATTGTTAATAACTTACCTTGCTAGACTTGTTTGAAGTAGTCTGAAGGACTTTATTGATGTCCTTGATTGAATGTATGGACACATCGAGAGTTGAAGAATCTTGTTTGTCTTGATAACGTTTAGCAACAGCCTTTTTGGGTTCAGGGTTCTGTAAATAAATTTAAGTTGTACATTTAAAGTATTTGTTACAAAAATATAAAAAATATGTTGCCATATCTAGTAACAGAATACATTCAGATGCAAAGAAAGCATTAGCTATTGAAATAGAAATAAATCGTTTGCCCCTCAAAGTTTCTATTGCATTTATAATATTATAATATAAGCATATGTATGCTGCTATTAATTATGTATATTAATATAATATCCTTTAGATTGTGTTTCATTTCGTTATAATAGAAAGCTTGGGAACAAATTATCCAACACTTGTGGAAAAACCAATGGAGAATATAGCTGGATACGGTTCCTTTTGTACATTGTATGGTCCCAAAAATTATGATACTCATATATCTATACAAATAAATACAATTGAAGTGTCTGTTTTTAATATTAAGATAACTGCTTTTTACTAAATGCATATATGTATATTATGTATACATGGTACATAACACTTTTTTACAATTTTTGTCTGTCCGTCTGTCTGTTGGTTAGTACCGGCTAATTTCTGGAACGCCTGGACCGATTTTGACGGGACTTTCACTGACAGATAGCTGATGTAATAAGGAGTAACTTAGGCTACTTTAACTTTGGAAAAAGTTTTGACTCCTATGCAAATGAAGTCACACACACAGCTAGTATTATATATTGGCCTTGAGAATAACTGTTTGGACTGTGAGAGCTACTTACATAAGTATGATGGGTCAGGTCATCCTCCCAGTTGTTGATTTGATCAGCCAGAGCTGCCAATCGGCCAAACTTTTTCTTGCCTTCATTAGCTTTGGGCTTGGGCTGTGCCTGCATAGACGGAGGAGTATCTGCTGTGAACTCTGGCTCCGTACGGTGTATTGGTGAAGATAAGCTCGGATTGTCTATAAGTCAGTAACATTTTCTTATTAAGATTTACATAGAAAAATTTATAAACATAGTGTTGACATTCATCAATAATATTTAAACCCTAACAAGTGGTTATTTTGTATGGAGTTATTGATGATTAACCATTTGTTGATATATTATATTATTTTTAATAAATTGTATTTATTATTATTATTTGTTGATATACAAATCACATTCAATACGCCACTTATAATTAAAAAGTGAAAAATATCTCAAACTACAAACAATGACCTTCATAAACAAAGCAACTTAATATTATACATAAACGTAACGTCACGCCTGTAATCCCTGAAGAGGTAGGCAGAGGAGTGTAGTACACTCCCACGTTTCACCAGTTACATTTACGTTACATGGAGTAGGTGGTGAGCCTATTGCCAAACACCAGTGACAAATCCAGACTCCGAGTTACTACTAGAAATTCTAAATTTGAAAAATCCAATAGCATCAGATTTGCATAACACCAAACCGGGATTGAACCCGGGTCCTCCCAATCGGCAGCCGCGCTATATCCACTCGACCAACGAGGCAGTCATATTAAACATAATTTAATGAAATATAGCATTCATTTAAAAAAAACTATCTCTGAACTGCTAGCTCTGTCCACCCATATGTTCCTCTATTTCCGAAACAGCTGACCCTATTTTGATGAGACTGTATGGAAAAGGATTGTTCTCCTAGCTGCAGTAATATTTCTCTATTACAAACATCATAACACTATCAAAAACAAACTTACTTATCAGTGATATCAGTTATTGTATCCTGCCTTTTTTCAGTGATTGTTAATGCCCTTATCAGTACAGGACTCTGAGTCAACACTTTGTAAGTAATGTTTTGATCATAGCTTCCTCATGAATCACCTAATTTGACCAATCATGTTTTACAATTTTATTTTACCAATGGACAGCAGCCTTTTCTCAAAATGAGAGTTGATCTGGCCATAGTAGGCGACACTGTCCAATGTGCAAGACAATTGACTGCACAGACTTTAAAAAGTTCATGGAAAGTTCTTAGACAGATAAGTTTCTATGTTGTTTTTTTTTCAACTTTATAGTAAAGGAGTTGAACTGCAGACACTTGAGCCATAGCTAGAATTATAAAACACTAAGCTATTTCAGTTAAGTTGTCCATATTAACACTGCCTAGTTACAAGTTACTATTAATATATGTACTGGTTTAAAATGGCATGGCATGGCATGGCATGACTAGTTTTAGACCTATATAGGGTCCTGCATTATAATCTTCTGCATATTACAGTGAGGTTGTATTGGAGACTGATTACTGGCAATAGCAACAGTAACTTGTCCAAAGCATAATGATATATGTACACTGTTAAATAACATTTTAACTCACCAGAGTATAAGTTCCCAAGCCTGTCCAGTCTGGATTTGATATTATGTCGAAGCCCGGCCTTCTCTGTCCCGAGTTCAGTCATGTTACTTGATTCTTTCTCCAAGGTTTGCTTGGGTGTGTCACCTGGAAACATTTCAATCAAACATCAAACATTTCATCAACTGGAATCAAAGAGCACAACATTTTCATGTTGTGTTGTTTGAGCAATACTTCTTCTATCTTTGTTACCAAAAATGCTCAATACATTCATACAATCTTACATCTCTTTCTAACTGATAGTGGTTTGTTCAAAAATTTTATCAATATTTTTCCCCATTGTTCAGGCTATATCCATAAATATTTTCATAAAAATTGGGTTAAATGGTTAAGATACATATAAATATTATATGTATATATTTTTTTTACACCTAGACATTGTACAAATAACTATGTGCATCACTCAAATATTTGTTTCAATTAGTAATTGAAACCACAATGGAGATTCAATGGTTTAAGTTCACCAACTAATGAACCAATAATTTACCCAAATATTTTGAGAATAATTTGGAATAATCGAGATTTTGGCTGCAGGCAGACGCTGGATGCGACAAGGCAAAGACAAGGTGTGGTGGCGCTCATTGGGGGAGGCCTATGCACAGCAGTGGACTGAAATAGGCTGATGATAATGATGTTAATGATGATGGAGATATTATGAAGCATACACTCTCAAATATTATATCAAAATAAATATAACAACAGTATTGTATACCTAGCATTAAGTCATTTTTATGTTTATACATGTTATTTTATATTGGTGTACAAATAAAGAGTATAAATAAATAAATAAATAAACAGTTATAAACAGTTATAAACAGTAATTTTTGAATATTACAATATTTACCAAATACAACAACTTCCTATATAGAGCACTACAGTACAAGACCACTGCAGTCCACCAAATAAACAAAACTCAAGTAATTCATGAGGTATTAGCGAAAAACAAATTAATGCTAATAGTCATCTGTATTATCTTCTTAGCTCTGTTTACAGAAGGTGACCATTTCTTGAAACACTATCTATAAGTGACTAATGAGGGTACCGGATGAGAAAAACAAGACAGCTTAATGGTTTAGTACTAATGAACTTAGTTTTTTGTTTACATTTTTTACTGAGAAATTGATATCTGTATACCAAACAAGGTACTGGAACATAACTGTTGTTGATGTATGACAAATATATATGTATCATAGTATGAATTAATGGTGATCAAAAATATGTCAGAACATGAAGTATTTTCATATGACAAAGAGTTACTTGCTGAAAATGTAACTTCACGCCTGTAATGTCCAAAAGGGTAGGCAGAGGAGTGCAGTACACTCCCATGTTTTAAGTCCTCCAGGACACGACCTCCCAATCGGCAGTTGCACTTGCAACCACCTGACCAACAAGGCAGTCAAAGGTCAAACAAATATAGTATATGGATGTCCAATGTACAACATGTGGTCAATTTCATAGCTGATTTGTAACTAGTACTGTCCAACTGCATCATAGTTACGAGAACTGAGCCAAGATACAAAATAAAACTATATAATGACCTTGTTTATAGACCAACCAGTTAAAGTATGCTCAGTCAGTGCATAATGAGTTACTTGTAAGAACACACACACAAGTTAACCAAATTGTTTAGGAAAGGAATTTCAGTGATTGAGATAGGTTGTACATAAACATGGGCTGCAGGACTGGGTTTATGTACAACAGGGATCATCGATTGGCTGAATGATTTTGATGTTGATGATGAATTATTAGATGGTATATATAGATGCTGATGCATGCAATATGGATCGCAATAACAAAAATAGTGTACTACACTCCTCTGTCCACTCCTTCGGGGATTACAGGTGTGATGTTACATTTATCACAATAACAACATACCTTTAATCTCCGTGATTATCACGTTACTCCCGCAGTCCGCGCCTCGGTCATACACAATGCTGATAGGAGCGTCTCTTTCCTCGACCTGTACCTCGATCTGAATGTCATTCCTGTGAGATATGTTGATTTCCACAGACACGTCAGAGTTACGCCTCGTCAAACTGCCTTTCCTCGGGCTCTTAAACTCCTTTTTCGTAACTATAACATCGTTTCGGCTCTGTTGGGGCGGCACCACTGAGTCAGAGTTTTGACTGGGTTTATCGCATTTTTGGGAACTTTTCCGAATTGGCGTTATTAAATTTTTAGGTGATGTTATAGTATCTCTCGAAACTTTACTCGGCGATTTTACAGGCGACGCCTGAGATCGTATTATATCTATGTTTTCTGACAACGGTTTCCTCTTTGGCACTGTTTGTCCAGAATTAGCTAGCTTTTGGTCGATTTTCTCTTGTCTCGCGCGCGCCCTTTCCAGCATACGCTGGAATATATTTAAAAGTTATAAGAACTCATTTATAATTGAAGGTTCTGCAGCCGTTATATTATGGGATAATCGGAACCTACCTGAGTGAAAGGATCCATGTTGCAATGATTGTAAAAATTAGCGAACAAACACAATTAACACGATTTGCATAACGAACATGCACACTCAGTCTTTTAGTACTAATACGAAATGAAAATATAATATACAATCTTTCAAACTCTCACTAATATTCGGCCGTTGCAAGTTTGACTTTGACATTCACAACAAACCGATATATTTGAATTGAGTTGCGGACACCGGTAATGTTCGCCAGAGGGCGTTCACGTCTTCATTGTCTATGGCACATGATTGAAGTTGAGGCAAAGACAAATTTGTGACATGACAATATGAACTAATTTATGTGTGTCTGTCTCATTCAATTGATTTTGTTTTATAAAAATGTTTTTATTGTTGCTTTCATAATAATTATTATAATTATTGTGCTTGCACGCATGAGTGCAAAACGGGAAAGACATTCCTAAATTATTGTTACCCATTATAAAATATTTTTATTTTCCATATTTCTTATATTGATTACAGGACATTTTCTCAAGCTAGGTGGAGTGACGATATATGTAAAGTGGCTGGCAGTGGTTGGATGCGAAGAGCTGAAGACCGAGCTCAGTGGCGTGCCATTGAAAAGGCCTGTTGTTTCTTTGTTGGCTTGTTGTTTCTATTTATATTTAACTTCTGTAAATAACAATTTGTTTTAAATAGATAATTGCCAACAGCCTCAAATTTAATTATTAGCATTAATATAGCGAATTGCTAAAAATTTTTCCAGAAGCGTTTATTCTTAGATAAGTGTTCTAGGTAATTTTTCTCAACAGTTTAGGCAACCTTGACATAACTCATAATTATATACATAATAATTAATAATGTCTTTAATGTGTGCAAAATAATATTTAAAAATGCAAAATAAAATATCTTCCTTCCATTTAATATTAATTTCATTACCATGTAGTGGATTGCTACAAGGTGTACCAATCCACTCCTTGACGTATACCTCTTCTAACAAAGGCCTCATGGCCATCTTGCGCTTACCGCTTTTAGTTTCGTCTTATAAGCTTTCACAGGTGGTAAGCTAGCCATATATCTACAAAAACCGATAATCGTTGAGGTAAAAGAGTGCCAGAGTGAAGATGGCAGCTTCGCAAATGTAGCATGGAAGGTCTCCGCTTGTTGGATATTAATGTGTGGAAGGATGGGGTTTTTGAGTTTTTCCTGTATACTATAATTTTATAAAAAATCTTAAATATTTCGATGTGTGTACATCTGATTTTTAATGTACCTATGTGGCCTTTAATACCTCTAGTTACCTGTCCAATCCGGCACGATTTTAGAAGTACATCTGTCCACATAATATTATTGGTTGGACGGCTGACAAATATTGAATATTTATGGATAGGTAGATAACAATTCATTCTTCAATGTTTTTGGAATTCAACAATGAGTTATCCAAAAAACTGTATATAACTGTAAAAATATGTATGACTCTTGATTTGCTTTTACATTTGCGACATCGGATATTGCAAGTTGAATGGGTGTGATCTATGTTCTAAAATAGGTATAAAAGGGACCTAGTTAAATAGTTTTAGAATATTCTCACAACATCTGTGTCAACACAGAAGTAGACATCTCATTATTGAATGAACATTCTGTTTCAAACAAAAATCTACGATTTATAGGTTAATTTATGGCCCAAGAACATCATACAAGACTTATGAAACTTTGAATAACATAAGACCTTAGTGATTCTCAGTATAAACACGACATTCGTGAAGAACGCTAGTCTGTTTTGCGTGTTCTGAGAATAGTAAACAATGGGTGAGTAAATATTGCGTTGATTTTTTTGTACATTGTAATTTATCAGTCTTTAGTTACCTAATGTGTATATAAATTAGTATGTTCATAAATGTAAATAAAATGTTCATACTCCCTGTAATCCATTTTAAAATTTGTAGAATGACGATCAAGAAGCTTCTTACTTTTGATGATGTATTGATCTCGATTTCTTTATTGTTTCTGACTTTAGACGATATTGGTCTCTGGTTAACCAATTATTATTCTATTTTGTGTTTATAAACTGACCGTTTATTTTTTTAAATTATGTGATAGACTAATGCTTCAACGCAATTCCGTGTGATTTGATGCTTGTAACTTTAACGAATATTTGGGTATCTACAATGAAAAAAAGTTACTTCCATAGTAATATTATAAAGAAGTACTCCTTTATTTGCCGCCAATTTGTTTGCTGAGCTTGAGTTGTTGTAAACGCTTTTTATCAGGGTTTTAAACAATTTTAACATAGTAAAACCAATGGTTTAATATTAATTTATGGCAAGCTTGTATTAGGCATACTATTTATTAACATTAATGAACACTATGAACCTGGTCAGGCTGTTGAACTTTTTTTAAATTAGGGCAAACTAAATTGTTTCAGTCAGTGTTGATACATAAATAACGGCGATTAAAAATACATTATTTGTGTTAAATGCATAATAATGTCTAAATTATTAAAAAGAACATTACGCCCGAGAAGTAGACTCCTGTGATTTATTTCCTTTGCTGTTGTACGTCCCACCATGAAGTACGGGGGAGAGCCCATTGCTATACACCATGCACAAATCCAGATTTCGAGCTACCCCTATGCATTATTTAGAAAACCCGAACAGTACTGAACCCGGGGATAGAATCTAGGACCCCTCTATCAGCAGTCGCGATTGCAACCACTCGAAGAACGAGGCAGACTAAATTAATTATTCACAATTAATATTCAAACTGATTATATTCAATGCCAATCGATTTGTCAAAAAAGATTAAACTTATCGGTAAATCAAGAAATCATTTGTTTCCTTATAATAAATTTGACTCGAGTTTGACGTTAAAAAACCTTACATTAGTATTTTTTTCAAAATTACTGACTTTTCGTTAAACTTATATTTGATCAGGGGCGTCAACATTGTAGCTTATTAGTTTTAAAAGAAAATATATAAAAAAAAAACTGGATTTTTTACTCTCATAATTATGGCATAACCATTTCAATGACTAATTTTTTTATTATTAGGAAAGTTTTTGTTCCGGTCTGGGTAAGGCTGTCTGCTCATGTGTATACCAAAGGCTACCATCTCGGAGTGAGGAGTAACATAACATCTGGGACCTAGACCTAGATCTTCTTCTCATAGGACAGATAGAAGCGGAGTCGTAATAGGTCTAATGTACCTACGTACTAAAATAAGTCAATACAAGTGAACTTTGCACGGGAGATATTTATTATTAACGAAATACTATATGCGTTTGTAATGTTCACAGAGTGGCGAGATTCATAAACAAAATAATACCATGAGATCGATATTTACCATAGAGTATAATATTATGTTAGTTTTTACAGTAGGTAAATAAAATCATTGTAGTTTCAACTTACCACCAATTAATAGTGCTTTTCACGATTAACGCTAAGAAACTATCCTATAGTCCTTGGTCACAGAGTGGCGGCCACGTCCCGGCATAAGAAGCGTAGGTCACCCTCCTACCAGATGGTCTAGATTTAGAAGGCACAGGACCGGAAGGTGTGGCGCCAATTAGAGCAGGCCTATGTCCAGCAGTAGACATCTAGAGGCTAGTGATGATGAAAGTCCTTGTTGACATGTAGACGTCTATGGGCGCTACTAGGCACGTGTACGCCTGTTGCTTACTCTATTCACATTTAAAAAGAGACATTGGTATATCAAATCATTTTAAAATTATTCATATTTTTTAAGTGAACCATTACCATCTGTCGTGTACAGGGTTTTCTGTTCCATTCCCGGCTGAGTCTGATTGCTTGTGTGTTTAGTGCGTGTTCGTGTGTCCATGACACATGTGAAACGAGATTACGTTTTGTGTTGCGATAAATTTGAAGAATTGTTTTATATTATTATTAAATGTGCTTTCCAAATTATGTGATCAATTAAGAATATTTTGCATTAGTGACGCCGATTTAAGAATTAACCGTATTTCATATCGCTCAATCTGACATATTGTTTTCATCCCGCAACGACCACAACTCTCAATAGTGTCATAAACTAACAGATCCTCGTCATCATGTTAAGTGAA